>AWUE01014342.1:0-29245 GCA_001974825.2 Corchorus olitorius
GGGGGGCGTGGATGCTCTTATATAGGCAAAGGGTCAACCAAAAGTATCCAAAAGTACGCCCTCTAGGCGGTTTACAATGCCGTGGATGGCAGTCTTAAAGATAGGACAAGGAAATAGCCTAATCTAAGTCCAACTAGGAAAAATAAATAACAAGGAATAAATAAACAAGGATTGGACTTAGTCATACAAGGCCCAATCCTAATGTCATCTAAACATAAAGATAAACTAATCTAAGATAGAATAAAGCCCAGATTGGCCTAAATAACACATTCAAGTTCTAATGCATATCGATTGCATGTAAGGTGATGATTTTGGAACTAATGGATGAATGCTTGCTCAAATCATCACCAAAACTCTTCGATGGTGCATCAATGAATTCGAAAAAGGCCCATGAGTGCATCCTTGAATTTCTTAGCTCTTGCTCTTGTCTTACGACCAATAGGCATCTCTAATGGATCAAATGGCTTCTTCTTGGTGCTTGGAACATGCTCAACGATATCTCCTTGATCTTCATCCTTCTCCATGCTTCCTTGCACTCCATGCTCATCCTTTCCATGATCTCCATTGTCATCTTCATGTCCATGATAAGCCTTTAGTTCATCATTATCAAACAAAGTCAAATCGACAACATTAAAAGTAGCACTGACATTACCATACTCACTAGGAAGATCTAGCTTTTAGGCATTGTTGTTGATCCTCTCCAACACTTGGAATGGACCATCTCCATGGGGTAAAAGCTTAGACTTCCTATTTTTAGGAAATCTCTCCTTCCGTCGATGCAACCAAACCCAATCTCCAGACTCAAAGATAACTTCTTTGCGCCCCTTGTTAGCCATCTTCATGTAGTGTTGAGTTTCCTTTTCAATGTTTTCTCTAACCTTCTCATGAAGTTCTCTAACATAATCGGCCTTCCTTTTACCATCCATGTCAACTTGCACACTCAAAGGTAAACTCATCAAATCAAAGGAGTTAAAGGATTAAAACCATACACAATTTTAAATGGTGCATAACCAGTAGTACTATGTATGCTTCTATTGTATGCAAATTCAACATGAGGCAAACAATCCTCCCATGTTCTTAAGTTCTTTTTAATCAAAGCTCTAAGCAAGGTTGACAAAGTCCTATTAACAACTTCAGTTTGACCATTAGTTTGAGGATGACAAGTTGTTGAAAACATCAACTTAGTACCTAACTTAGCCCATAAAGTTCTCCAAAACTGACTTAAGAACTTAGCATTTCTATCAGAAACAATGGTTCTAGGCATTCCATGCAATCTAACAATCTCCCTAAAGAACAAGTTAGCTACATTAGTGGCATCATCAGTTTTAGAACATGCAATAAAGTGTGCCATCTTAGAAAACCTATCAACCACAACAAAAACAGAATCTTTACCTCTCCTAGGTTGAGGCAAACCTAACACAAAATTCATGCTAATGTGTGTCCATGGTTCATGAGGAATAGGCAAAGGGGTATACAATCCATGAGGTTTAGATGTAGGTTTATCATGCAAACAAACAGTACAACTAGAAACATGCTTTCCTACATCATGTCACATCTTAGGCCAAAAGAAGTGTTCATGCAAGATCTCATATGTTCTATCAACACCAAAATGACCCATTAAACCCCCTTCATGTGATTCCCTAAAAAAAACATCACGCAAAGAACAAGAAGGAATACAAAACCTAGATTCTTCAAACAAAAATCCATAATGCAAGTAATACTTTCCAAATCCATAATTAGCACATGATTTAAAGATATCACCAAAGTAAGCATCCAAAGCATACAAGTCCTTAATAAGCTCAAATCCTAAGAATTTAGATTCAAGTGTAGAAAGTAACACATACCTCCTTGACAATGCATCAGCCACAACATTCTCCTTACCTTTCTTATATCGCACAACATAAGTAAGCCTCTCAATGAACTCCATCCACTTAGCATGTCGTTTGTTCAACTTTTATTGGCCTTTCAAGTACTTCAAACTCTCATGATCAGTGTGTATCACGAACTCTTTAGGCCACAAATAGTGTTGCCACGTTTGTAATGCTATCACAAGAGCATACAACTCCTTGTCATAGGTTGGATAGTTCAATGCAGCCCCATTCAATTTCTCACTAAAATATGCCATGGGCTTTCCTCCTTGCATCAAAACAACTCCAATTCCTATACCTGATGCATCACATTCAATCTCAAAAGTATTGTTAAAATTAGGCAAAGCAAGCAAAGGAGCATTAGTAAGCTTTTTCTTCAAGGTCTCAAATGCTTCTTGTTGTTCTTTTTCCCATTTGAATGGTGCTTCTTTCTTCATCACACTTGTTATAGGTGCTGCCAAGGTGCTAAAGTCCTTAACAAACCTCCTATAAAATCCAGCCAAGCCATGGAATGATCTCACTTGTCCAACTGGTTGGTATTGGCCAATCTTTGATGGCTTTGATCTTCTCTTCATCAACTTCTATACCTTGCACAGAAACCACAAAACCAAGAAAAACAAGCTTGTTTGTGCAAAAGGTGCACTTCTTAAGGTTAGCATACAATTTCTCAACCCTAAGTACATCTAACACACATCTCAAATGCACAACATGTTCTTCTAAGGTGTGGCTATACACAAGAATATTATCAAAATAAACAACAACAAATTTGCCAATAAAAGCTCTCAAAACATGGTTCATTAGCCTCATAAAAGTACTAGGTGCATTAGTTAATCCAAAAGGCATAACTAACCATTCATACAATCCAAGCTTAGTTTTAAAGGCAGTTTTCCATTCATCACCCTCTTTCATGGGAATTTGATGGTGCCCACTCTTAAGATCAATCTTAGAAAATAAACAGCACCATGCAATTCATCTAACATATCATCTAATCTAGGAATAGGGTGACGATACTTAACTGTTACGTTATTGATAGCTCTACAATCAACACACATCCTCCAAGTTCCATCCTTTTTAGGAATAAGCAAAACAGGAACAACACATGGAGAAAAGCTTTCTCGCACATAACCCTTTTTAAGCAACTCTCCAACTTGTTTCTCCAATTCCTTTGTTTCATCAGGATTTGTCCTACGGGCTGGCCTATTAAGTATTTGCGCCCAGGGGTGAAATCAATTTGATGCTCAATCCCTCTAATTGGTGGCAATCCACTAGGAACTTCATCAAGAAACACATCTGCATAAACATTGTTTTCAACGCATTTAGCACTAGAACTAGCTTCATGTTTCTCTTTTTCTTTATCCCTATATTCTGCTTCCATTTTAGCAAATTCCTCTCTCAACTTAATTTGATCTTTTAAAGCTTCTTGAGGGGATAAAGGAACTAAAGTAACACCTTACCACAGATAAAAGAATACTTGTTGGTCTCACCATCATGCTTCACCTTGTTGTCATATTGCCATGGTCGACCAAATAGTACATGACATGTTTGTATTGGCAAAACATCACACAAAACGTCCTCCTTGTACCTGCCCAAAGAAAGAGAAACTAAAACTTGCTTGTTAACCTTATTTTCTTCTCTATCATTGAACCAACCTAAACTATAGGGTTTTGGATGTTTGGAAGTGGGTAATTGAAACTCCTTCACCAAATAGACACTAGCAATATTGGTACAACTCCCACCATCAATTATCACACTACTAGGCTTCTCGTTCACATAACACCTAGTATGGAACAAATTCTCCCTTTGGTTTTGCACATCACCTCTTACATAAGCACTTGATCGGTCGTCGGGAAATCATAAGAATAATCCCAACAATTACTAACTAAGAATAGCTAGGGCAAGTAGGGGTCGATCCCACAGAGAGATAGGTAATTATTCTTTTTCTTAAAACAAACAAATAAAATGAAGAGAATTTTGGAAGTATAATAAAATCAAATCAAACCAACAATTAAAATTATCTAAGAAAGCAATCAAGAAAATTAAAGAAAACAATTAATAAGAAAGCAGTGAATAAATTGAGAAAATAATTGAGAAAACCCTCCAACATAGAATTAATATCCCTCTAGACAAAAATAACATGGACCATTGATATTTAAAAATTATGAAAACATTGGATAGCTTGTTTGGAATTAAATCCGAAATTATCAAATTTGATAAAAGGTCTCTTTTCAAGCTTAATTTATCCCTTTTATTCATAACAACCAATTTCCTTATTAGGGCTTAAAGATTGCTAAAAACAAAGCATTAAGAACTAGTAATTTATGAACAAGCACAACAAACAATTAATTATCTATTGAATCTTAAATCCCTTGGAAGGAAGTATTAGTTCTCCTCCAATTGCTACAAACAATTAAATCTGAAGTATTAATTCTAGACTCAATTTAGCTAATGTTAACTTAATTTATCAAGATAGTGTCGACTCCAATCCATCAAAACAAGCAACATAGAATTAAAACAGAGAATTAAGAAATACCCTAACAATTTTCATATAAAAGCACAAAATCTCACCATAATATAAGTCAAGAGATCAATTAAATTCTACATTGGAGAAAAGAAAAGGATTACTCACTCATGAGTTGAGTGATCATCCAAAGAAAAGAAGAAAAACTTATCTATGGATGAAGAGAGAGAGAGGGGGGCGGTGGCTCCAAAAGTATCTCCTCCAAATCTTCAACTTCTACAATATTTTCTAAAGGGAATAAAATACAATACATAAAAACCTAGATATGAGGTGGCTATTTATAGTGGAAATAACCCTAAAGAAACCAATTCTAATTAGGATAGGACTCTAGGACGTTTTAAGGGCTGGCTTGGTCTCCAAGTTGGATTAAAAGTCTTCCTAGAACCAAAATCCTAGTCAAAATAGGATCCTGAAAAATTCTGGATTCGTGCAGGGACTTCGACAGCGATTTTGGGCTTGAAGATGGCAGAACTGGGTTTTGGACTTCAAAGGAAATTTGTAGATCTCGGAGTAAGCTTTCCAACGCCTACTCACGGGCATAAAACGAACATCTGAGCAGAAAGTTATGATTTTTCTACCGAGACTGCGCTGAATACTAATCCTGTTACGACTAGAAGCGGAAATTGGAGATTTCCTTGGATATAGGTAGCACAAATTGGGTTTTTAATTCCAATTGTGGGCTTATATGGGCTGAGTATTATCCCATATAAAATATGAAAAATTCCAAAGCTTCCGGGCTTCTTCATGGCTTGTCTTCAATCCTTCGCAATTAAAGCTCCAATCTTCAATTCTTGCTTCTTGAGATAATTCTTTACTGATCTTCAAATCTTCAAATTATCTTCAATAAGTCTTCAAATACGAACTTTGAATCTCCAAATCCATACCCTAAATTACTTTGTTCATATCTGTGTAAAAAGTCATCAAAATAGCTCCAAAAGTAGTGAAAATTAACAAATTCTCAATTTCACATCTCATAAAGACTCAAAACACAAATATTATCAAAATAACATATATTTAAGTATAAATAGCTCCAAAAACATAATAAAATAACCATAAAAATAGGGTTGTTTTTGCCTCGATCATATTTTCTCCCACACTTGAACTTTGCAGTCCCTTAGCAAATCAATGTGTAAGTTCATAAAAACCAATTTTTCTAAAATATCAATTTGAATGCATACATATATCAAGAATCAATTTAACCATAAAATCAAAATGACAAAGAATAATAACAATACTCAATTCAAAAGATCAAGAAATAACAAGCATCATCATTCTTAAGTAGCCATAATCAAAGCAGCTTTAATCACTTATCATTCTTCACATCCTACAACTACCTCTTCCTATAGGCTCATGTTTACCTCTTTTTCTCCATTACTCAAAAGATTGCAATGTCATAAATACAAATCAAGGGTCATTGTGGGTTATAATAGATTTTCAAGGGTAATTATTTTTTAGAAAATTGAGGTTACTAACCTCTGAAGTGTTCATGATTTAGGGGTTACTAACTCCCTTTTTAATTTAGAGGTTACTAGCACTCTAGAAGGACTCCTTCTTTTATTTTTTCAGAGGGACAATATTTCTACAATTCCATGCCTCTTATCCTCTTTCCAAGGGTTACTAACTCCTTTTGTTTAAGAAAAGAGGACAACAATGGATTTTTTTTTTACAGAGATATCTCTTCTCCTCTATCATGAAAACACTTCTTTTTATGAAAACAATTTTTTGATTACCCTTTTTATAAGTAGTCCCCCACACTTATTCTTGACATATCCATGACATACTTTCTTAATTGTAATTTCAATCAAAATTCAACACAAGTTCTAGAAATAGATAATCATAGAAGCAAATGAAGGAATAAGATCATATCACAAACTTCAATTATACCTAATTCTAAGAAATCAAACAACATGCTATAACTCAATCAATGAATAAAGCATTCTTAAAATTCTAAGCATTCATCAATCATAATTAAATCAATCACTCAATATATACATGAAAAATCAAAAAGAATTTTGAAAAATCTACAAAAAAATTTTCGAAAAATTTTCTTCAAAAATCAAATTTTCAAAAATCAAGGGAATAATAGATCAATCCAAAAACAATCAAATCCTATCCTAAATTCTTATGCAAACAACCAAACTCTTAAGTGGTGGTATCTCATCATCATCATCACTTGCAGCCACATCTTCTTCCCTTTCATCCTCTCCATCTCCACTAGATCCTAAGTTGAATTCATCATCTCTACTCACAAGTTAACCATGCTCATCAAAATACAACACCTTCTTATTAACACAATCCTTAGCATAGTGACCGAATCCTTGACACTTAAAACACTTAATGTGAGTTTTAGAAGAAGAACTAGATGAAGATTTTGAATCGGTTTTGGGACTTACAAACTGTTTTTGCGCCACCTCCTTCTTCTTGCTTGGTGTTTTCTCGTCTTTCTTGTAAGAAGTTTTCCATGAGTTACTAGATGATGAAAAACCCCTCTTGGCTGAAACTCCCCTTTTGACTTGACCTTCGGCCTTCAAAGCATGTTGCAACATCTCCTCTACATCATAGTGTTGTTGCATCTCCACTATATCATAAATTTCTCTATTTAGGCCCGCAAGAAACCTAGCCATTGTAGCTTGTGGAGCTTTTTCAATTTCAGCCCTAGAAATCAACAACATCATCTCTAAATAGTATTCATCAACACTCTTAGATCCTTGCCTCAATGATTACAATCTTTGATAAAGAGAATTGATGTAGTAACTTGGCACAAATCTCTTTCTCAAAGCACTCTTCAATTCAACCCATTGTTTCAATTGGCCTCTCCAAATTTCTTTTCCTAGATTGCACCAATTGATTCCACCAATTCAAGGCATTCTCAACAAACTCAAGGATAGCAATTTGTACCTTCTTGGTTTCGGCATAAGGATGATAGTCAAAGTGCATATCCAATTTTGATTCCCAATCCAAGTAATCTTTTGGAGTTCCCCTTCCATTGAACTTAGGAATCTTGTACTTGATGTTGTCTTTAGCCTCATCTCTATCACCACCTCTTCTAGGCTGTAGGTTATCGATATAAGCTTGACCTCCAGCCTCTTGCTCCCTTAATCTCTCAGTTGGATCTCTTCTAGCAACTTGCCTTTGAGCTTGTTATTGTTCTCTTTGTCCATTGCCTTGTGCGTCATTAGCCCTTGGTTGATTTTGGGCTTCTAAGGTGTCCAATCTTTGATTAAATTGAGTAGTCATGGTATACATTCTTTGTGTGAGAGTTTGCATCATTGCAGCCAAGTTATTGGCTTGATTTTCATCATCTTTTCTATCTCCCATTGTACCTACACAAAAGAAAAGTTAGTAGCAAAACTTCCTCACAAGTGTGTGTTTGTATACCTCAATGTGGTCTCGTGTTTGCACACAAAAACTAAGTGGATTGGCGGTCCTCTAAGCCTTCTTAATGATCACACACTAATCTGCCTTTTACCACTCTTTAGCTTCAATAGGCCTAATAAGAGCAACTTGTAAGAGTAACTTCTTTCTTCTCGTGACCTACTTGAGGAACAAACAATTAGGAGCAACAACTTATGTGAATCAAAGGAAGAAAAAGTGATCTTAGAATAATCAAACCAAACCAATTTGCAGCTTTCTTGTGTCGCCAAAACATGCTGCAAATCCCATCAAAACAACACAATACACAATTCAACCAATTCAAGCTCAACCCTAGTTATACCACTTATTTTGCAACTTGAAATTGGTGATCTCCGAACTGAAATCTTTCAATTTAAACCTTCGATTACAACAAAAAAAGTACCTCAAGATCCTCAAACAAAAACTTTCAATTTCAATCAAATATTTCCAATTAGGGCTAATTGCACAAATTAGATCAATTGCACAAAAACAAGAATCCTAACCCCTTGAAAAATTCGATGACTCTTTTTTATTTTTATTTTTTGAATTTTTCAATATTTTTCCCAGAAAGATCACTATGTAAAAACACTAAATACCAAATTTCAGCCCTTTCCGACCAAGAACGAATGCAGAACAAAAACCACAAGTTTCTGGTCGAATTTTTTTTATTTATTTTTTATATTTTTCGATTCAACCTTGATGTATGAGGGATCCAAATATGAAATTTCAAAGCAAACCAACCACTAATGAATCTATAACAAACATCGGAAGTTTCTGAATTTTGAAAAAGATGAGTTTTTGCGATAGACTTGATGATGGATGAAAAACTTGACGAATGATGAATAGAAGGATAGATTTACCGATTGAAGATGAAAACCTTGCTCTGAAAGTAATCCTTACAAGTTGTTCTTATTAGGCCTATTGAAGCTAAAAGGAGTGGGAAAAGCTAGATTGTGTGAGACTATTATGAGTGATCAGTGGGTTGGCTACCATAGTTGTGTGCAAACACGAGAGCACTTGTTGGTTATCACACACACACACAATTGTGAGGATTTTTTCTTTATTTTACTAACCTTTTATTGCAGGTACAATGGGAGATAGAAAAGATGGAGAAAATCAAAAAGGAAATCAAGAAGCCGATTTGGCTACCTTGTTTCAAAATCTAGTGCAACGTATGGATAACTTTTCTACTCGAATGAATCTAAGTATGGGTACCTTTTCTAATGAAGTTCATCGATTGAGAGTAGCTCAAAATCAACATGCTCAACTACCACAACCAAGGAGGCAATTGGGTGTTGGATTAGTTGATGAAGCTGTGAAGGAGCCACGGGTTCCTAGGGTAGTTGCTAGGGGAGGTCCTTTAGATCAATTGAGAGAGCAAGAAGTTGGTGGTGAAGCTTATTTGGATAATAGTTCGCCCAAGAAGAGTTATACATCATCATCAAGTAGCTCATGGAAAATTCCGTACAAGCAAGATGAACAAATTCCATTCAAGGAAAGGAGAGTGCGAAAAAGGAGTTTGTAAGTTCCAAAATCGAAAGTAAGGGTTCTTCAAGTTCATCATCTAAGACTCACATTGAGTGTAGTAAAGAGGAAGGTGATTTCAACTTAGATTCTAGTGGGAATGATAATGAAGAAAGGGACGATGATGAGGCAATTGATGATGGTGATGAGATAGTTCCACTTAAGAGTTTGGTTGCTAGGAGAACTTTAAGTGCCTATGTGAAAGGGGATGTGCAAAATCAAAGGGAGAACTTGTTTCATACTAGATGCTATGTGAATGGGAAACCCCATTAGTGTGATCATTGATGGTGGGAGTTGTACAAAGATA
Source organism: Corchorus olitorius (assembly GCA_001974825.2). NCBI lineage: Eukaryota > Viridiplantae > Streptophyta > Magnoliopsida > Malvales > Malvaceae > Corchorus > Corchorus olitorius. The sequence continues at coordinate 9,611 of AWUE01014342.1, forward strand.
GCTAGTGTTTATTTGGTGAAGGAATTACAACTACCTACTTCTAAGCATCCAAAACCATATAGCTCAGGTTGGTTCAATGATAGAGAAAAAATTAGGGTTAACAAAAAGTTTTGGTTACTTTTTCTTTGGGCAGGTACAAAGAGGATGTCTTGTGCGATATCTTGCCAATGCAAGCTTGTCATGTGTTGCTTGGGCGACCATGGCAATATGACAACAAGGTGAAACATGATGGTGAGACAAACAAGTATTCCTTTATGTGTGGTAAGATTCTATCGAAACGTTCAGGTCCGGGGTCCGAACCCTACCGTTTAACAACTAAGAGGAAAACCAAGCCTGGCCTAAAGGAGTTGCCACTAATCTTTTTTGCCTAGGTGCGATTAGCCACCTATCCATGTTACTAAGTCTAATATTAACCTAAGCTTGGCGAAAATAATACTAAACCTAATACAGTCTGCTTAACCAGAGTCTATGGGTTCGGGAGTCGGTTACACTCGGGGAAGGATTAACACCCCCAAGACGCCCGTCAAACGACATTACCTCTAGTCCAAACTAAATCTAATGGGTTTAACACTAAACTGTTGCTTATATCTTTGATTATTATCAGAAAAGGGTTATAAAAGAAAATAAAATCATTTTTTTAAACAAATGTCGAGAATTTGGGGAATATGACCGAACAATCGTCCACCAATTCTGTTTCGATTCTCTTTCACTGTTTGTTCTCTTGTTGAATCTTCTGCACCGGGAAGAAATTTTGAAAATGCTGTGTCAAAACCTTTTATTTTTGTCCTCAAAGTCTTTTACTTTGTTTTGAAAACTTCCATTTTTAGTCTCCCTAAAAATGGTGTGAAAATCCTCTTTTCTTATTGTTTTGGAAAACTTTTTCCATCTTTTATTGATATTCTAACCCTGAAACTAAGTCTGATTTCAATTTGAAAACTTCTGTTTAAATCTTAAAAGCTCTTGATTACCAATTTTAACTTCTTTTGAAAACTGAATAGGAGAACATCAATTTTTGGAAATGTTTTTGAAAAAAATCCTTTTTTTTTTGTATTTTCTTAATTGTATTTGATCCTAAAGGGAAGAGAATGAATGCAGATGATGCATGAACTGGTATATTTTAATTTGATCCGTAAGCAGCGATATACTTGAAATTCACCCGAGACCCTTCCCACACATTATGGGGGTATCTCGGGGATAATGGAGCGGGGACTAAAAATTCGTACCCGAGTACATTTACTTGGGACCCACCCGTCATCGTAAAAGACGGTTGCTTACCGATTCTTATTTAGCTAACTCGCGTGAATGACAATTAAAATGCATGAAGGATCATTTTTAAATTACATGCATTAACACAAGTCTACCCAAGGTCAACTCCATAAACCCTTCCCACGCATCATGGGGGTATTTATGGAAGAGACCGATCTAGAAGGAACTCTAGAAATTCATACCCGAGTACATTTATCTAAAAGGTCCTTCATCTCGGCAAAAGACGAATGTTAATGCATTATGAACGTAGCAAAGTGACATATAACATGTATTACATGAATGCGCACGATTGAGCTCTACTTTACTACTACACTAATTACTAAATTATTACAAATCGCAAGGGCTTAATTAAGACGATAACTTAAATAACAAATGACTTAAAGAAATGAAAGCCTAACGGTCAAATTGGACAGACTGGGGACATTTTTGCACATCAAGTAAAAGATTAGCAAAATTCAGGAAAGCAAAAAGCATAAATAATGCAAGATAGGGGCTCAATTGCACAATCATATTATGAATACTACAAAATAGGGAGCAAGTCAGGGACTCAATCAAATCAAAGGGCAAATCAAAGTTCTAATTAGGGACCAAGTTGAACAAGGAAACAAGTTTCGGTCTTTATGTGAACTAAATTGAACATTTCAGGCACATGATTGAACACAAACAAATTTAGGTCTTTAAATGAACCTAAATATAAATTATTTGAATTATTGTGGACTAGAACAATTTCCTTAATTTAATATAAACTAAAAGAATTAAGTCTTTAAATCCAAGTTTTGATTTTTAGACTAAGATTAATTAAAATAGATTCACCAATCCTTCTTTGAGCTAATTTTTAATCTAAATAATTAGAACTTTTAATTCAAAACTTGGGTTTTAAAATTAAAATTAGCTCATAATGTTATAAAGCTCAATTATCAAGCTAACTTTAATTTAAATATCTAAGCTTTAAATCAAAGGTTTCATTCTTATACTCAAAATCAACTCAAAAAGTGATCATGAATCCATCTTTGAATCAATTATACTTTAAAAATCAAAACTTTAAGCTAAAGGTTTGAATTTTCTTCCAAGTGTAAATTAAATCTAAAGGAAATAATCATATTCAAATCCTAATTATTTCTTATTTATTTCAACATGTTGTACCAACCAAAAATCTCAACTTTAACATGGAAACTAACAAATTTGGACCTTTAAACATAGATCAACATCAACATTCATCCATTTTCCTAAAAATAAAACTACCAAACACCGACTTGAATAAAAAACCCAACTTTTAGCCAAAGGACTTATTTTTTAGCCTAAATCCCAATTTCTCCATATTTTATTAACAAAAAACAAGCACTTTGAAGTGAAAATCTAAGCTTTAAATAAAATCATCACCTTAAATACCAAATTAACATCTTTAAGACTAATCAACATAAATATGCATGGATTGATTAAATCTAAATCATTTATAGATATAAATCACCAAAGCAGCCCCTAAATTGACTCAAATAGCAAGCAGAGCCACCAAATCGCATGAATAAACCAAGCTAAAGGATTAAATTGAAAGAATCGAAAGGAAGGCTTACAAATGGTATCGTTTTCTTCCAAATTCTCTTCTTCTTCAGTGGGTTTTTCTTTTTTCTCTTCTGCCTTATTTCTTCTTCTTCATCCACGAATCACCTGATTCGTTCTCTTCCTCCCTCAAACTCTCACCAAATCTCGCCGAGAACAACCTCAATTTGCTAAAATAACCATAGATTCAAACTCCCCACCCCTTAAAACTTGAAAACCCTCTCTTAATTTGAAAAAAAAGATTCAATTTTTGCTTCAAATCCAAGAATAGAGAACGATGATCCTCCTTGAGCAAGAATTCTTTGCTCTTTTTGAGGTACCAATCGTATTTCTCTATCGTTCTTCTTTTTGTTTCCTTAAAAAAAACCCAGTTTTCCATTATTTCTCTCTCTATATCTTTCTGTATTCATCCGTACCAGGGGAAGGAGAAAATGTGTCTGTATATATGCTCCATTCAACCTAAAAAATCTCTGGTAATATCTCTCTTCCTTCCCCTTATCTAACGGATTTTCCTTTTTTATTTTCCTCAAATTTCATTTTTTCTTTCTGTTATTTGGCGTTTTGCAAGGGAGGGTAGATGAAGGGGATAAGCTTGTAGCCTCAACGCTGAGTTGGCTGCATGAGCTGGCAGGGAGATACTTCTGTGAGGTATGACTGTCACTCTTTTCCATCAATGCATTAGGAATTTGGGCTTGGTTTATTGGAATGAATTGTTGTTGTATGTTGAAATTTGTACATTTGCATATTGATGCCACACACGTGCCCTTTAGGTGCTAAAACCAGATTTTTCCCTTATGATGAAAGCCTAAAGTACCATTTCATTATATGCCAAACGCAAGCCTATGCTTATCTAAGAGAATGGAAACCAATATGAAATGTAAAAATGTTGTAATGTTAGGTGATTGCAATTGAGTGCTGATTATTGTGCTTTGGAATGTGCGTGAATGCCACCTGAATGAAAATTCCAAGATGCTGCTATGTTGGATTCAAAAGCAAGCTCTCTATGCTGCTGCTTACTATCTGGAAACGCATGTTAAAAACTGTATCATTATATCTTAAAAGCTACATGTTGTAATGCTCTGCTATGTGTCGATTGAAATACAAAAAAAGCTTGCTAAATGTAGTGCTTGACAGCTGACTTTGTTTTAAACTAAAGTGTACTGTGTAATGTGACATGATGGTGAACTTCATGCTACATGCTACCAATATTTGAACCCCTTGACATTAGCACCAATGCTGGTCTTGGATTGGAAATTGTCTGCCGTTGGAGTCACTTCTGCAGCTGCCTTCAGAAAATCATATCTTTTCCATCGTAACTCCTAATGCTGTGTTCTTGTAGGCTGGAGAAAGCTTGGAGAGTGCTTTCTAATCTTCATGAAGACCTTTTTTCCAATTGAGGTCCAAGCGAGCTGCAATGGCTGTCCAGAATTTCTGCATTTTTTGGAGCCTTGACTGCGGGGCCCATATCTCTTCCATTTTAAATCCAAATCATGTCGTTCTTATGTCCAAATTGATGCCCCGAGACTCCTCTATGACTTTTGTTCACAAAGTTTTTCCGTTTGAGCTCCCTAAGGTAATCGAAGTTGCACTTTCCTCGGACCGCGCTGTTGACAATTTGCTTGGGCTGTTTTGCTTTGCTTCTAACTTCTACTTTCTTGCTTTATTTTCAGGAAAAGCCCATGTAAGCTACTTTGGATGATGTAATAACAATGTATGAAGGGATAACCTCTTAAGCCAGTATTGTAAATTAAATGCTTTGTATTTCCTACTTTCAACGTAGCAAAGACATTTACTCATTGCCCTTTATATATGCTAAAGTTAAGCTTAGAATGATGTACTTAAAGCGATGTAATATGCATGAATCTAAAGAAAGAATGTGATGCAATTGCCTTAATTCTGAAATGCCTTGACTATAACACTAAATGAAGATGCAATTTCCATAAAATGCCTTAATCCCTACGTGCAAAAATGAAAATTCTTTACCAAATGCAATTTTCCATTTTTTTTGTACTTTTCTTTTCCAATCAATCCATTACCAAAATTACCCAAATCCTATATATGCAATGCTTGACCAAATTGAGTTTAAACTAATCAAATTAAGTTTAAGCTACAAGATGAAAAATGCAAAATTACTAAGTGAAGTCATGAAATATGCAAAAATGCAAAAGGTGCAAATGCAACAGAAATTAAGATGTTTTTGGGTTTTTCAAACGCAATCTAGATGACTAAAAATGAATTAGCTAATCTAAGCCTAAATATGAATTAGCTAACTTAAACTAAAAGTGGATCTTAAAATGACCAAAATGCCCCTGAATAACCCTAATGCCAATTAAGAAATAAATTGATTTAACTTGAAGGATATAGGACAAAAATGGGTGTCTACAGCTGCCCCTCTTTGCGTGCTTTCTAACTGTCGAGAAGTATACAAAGAAGTAGTTTGCATACTTCTTGAGAGTTAGGAAGTGCGCAAAGACGTAGACACCCGTTTTTATTGTTGTAGCCGATGTCTTCTCCTTAATTTCTGGGTGGATCGCCTTCCGATCAGCTTGTTTGAACTGTCTTCTGATTCAAATATAAAGGATCGTCTTCCGATCAACTCCTTCAAACTGTAATCCAATTCAATCTTAAAAGGACCGTCTTCCACTAATCCTTCTAACTGTCTTCCAATCATTCTGATGAAATTGTCTTCCGAACTATTTCTGATGAGATCGTCTTCCGAACCATTTCTGATGAGATCGTCTTCTGAACTATTTCTGATGAGATCGTCTTCCGAGTTACTTCTGAAAATCTATCTATAAATAACCATCCTCTGATTGATTTCTAAAATTCCATTTTTAAATAACCCTTTTCCGATTGACTGCTTAGAATCTCTTTTCAACAAATCGTCTTCTGATTGTCCTTTAAAAATCTCTTTTTGATGATCCACCTTCTAGCATAACTTTTAACAAAATCTATTCATCTTTCTCTTCTCTAGCATTCCATGCTCATTGCCTCCTATTAATCTCCCTGGACTCATCTTGATACCTTCACCCCTGATCTGCTAACTCTTTGTCATTATCTGAGCTCTTGCCCGAATGGAATCTTCTGAGAAAATCACCTTTGATTAACTTGGATCTTGTAAAAGATTGAGCTTGATGTTTCTGAACTTCGAGCTATCATCATCATCTTCTGATGAATTCCTTTTGCATAATTCATTCTTGATCCCTTTTTGAGATCTTCCCATGAAAGTCATCTTCGACCCCTTTCAAATATTTTTTGAAATGTGTACTGATCACTGTCTCTTCTTCTTAATTTCAATCTGTTGGACATCTTTTGGATTCTCATTCTCTGTTTGAATGGGTGTTCCCTCTTCTTGGATCCACCTCCTTCAACCATTCCCAGCTTTGTCTCTTTCCTCTTCTTGAGTCCTCTTTCTTACCCCCTCATCACTTGAACTCTCTTTTGTGACCTTTTGACCTTTTTTCTACCCCCACTTTTCTGACTTGTGTCTACAAAGCTGTGATTTCTGGTGTCCTCCACTGTTAGGATCTTAACTTCTCTCTTCTTTGTTCTAAATTGCCCCAACGACTTCTTTTCCAATGATTCTGAATTCTTCTTTTTGCTCTTATCATGAACCTGACTCCTTGTCTTGCACTCCTGCTATGGATGAAGATGAAGTTTTCTAATGTGTGCATGTATATGCATGTAAGCTGAAAAGATGTACCAACTACGGAGGGTGAAAACATGTTGACTTCCCTCATTTTACCCGATGCCTTCTGACGGGCTTCCTTGCTTTAAATGTTCCATGAACGATTGGGATTCCATTGCCCCTTGCTCCAAGGATCAACTTCTTTATCTCCCTGCAATAAAGTTACTAAAAGTCAAAGTTTGAAATATGTTGACCATGCAACTTAAACTTCTTGGGACATGTCATGATTGCAATATGATTTCAATGCCCCATTTTCCACTGACAACATCTTATCGTTTTGCTAGACATGCCCCCCCCGACATTTTAACCCATTTTTGAAACTGGTGATCACCGTTTGCAGGACTTTCTCGTTTTATATCCCTGATTTAATCCTCCTCCTAGGCTCACAAATGGAATGCAATTCATTTTCAAAACTCATTTTCAAAACATTCTCAATTTGTCATTTGTTCAAAAATGGTTTATATTAACACTGGGTATTGAAAGAACTATAGCAATCTGTCAAAAAGATTTATGTTGGGTGTGTTGGCTTCACTTAACAGGACTAAAATGTTACACCATTTATGATTCATGATGACATGCTATGCAATATGTCAAACCCGCGCGTTCAAAGAAAGAAACATAACATCTGTATCAATACTGTAATATATACAAAAATGGATAAAAGTGCAACTGTTTAATCAAGGAAGTCTCATATTCAAAAGAAAGGGAAACATAGAAAGGTAGTGCCTCGTAATGATGAATACTCCGACGACGATATGATGACAAAACCTTTTGGATTTTTCCGAGAGAAAACCTACTGTCCTGATGGCACCAATCAGTCTGGATCGCGCCCTACCCTCTTTTGTCTTTTGACCTGAGGTGGGCTTCCGTTGCCCCTATGTGACTGATCTGGAGCTGTGTCCCTGCATTACTCAAGAAACCACTTAAGACCACTCTTGCTGAAATCCCGAAGTCCTCTACTGACTGGCCATCTGTTAGAGCGAGAGCGACTCTACTAGCATGGCCTGGCTACTTTCATAGTATTTGAGGAAGGAAGGCCTTTGACCCCGCGTTGCATCTCCAATCTTTGCCACTAACTTTATAATGTGCCTTCTCAAGTCACACATGCTTTCCTGAGGATGTTAGATTCCAACAAAAAAAAGTAGAAAACAAGTAATATTTACGAGTGATCTACATAAACTATATATATGTGTGAAATGTATCCATTAACGATTACCGATGATGATGCATGATGGATGCACCTTAAATACAAGTGACTGACTAATGCACAATGTATGCATGATCATATATACAAGTTGATGGCTTGACAACTCTACAACTCTTGTAACCGTTCATGGAAATGCAAAATGCAAAATGACGTGGTGTTCAAAGTCTCATGCCGATGGATACATAGAAAAGATGCATGACATGGCAAACTATGTTGATAAGCAAATGCGTGAGCATGCATGACCAATTATGATTTTGGAGATATGAAATGCTTGTGGATGCACAATGCAACCTGCAAATTAAAAGAATTATTCATATGCAACTGCAAAAAGGAAACAAAGACAGAACAAAAACAGTTAGTAACTAAGCATAAAGATAAAACATGAATAAATAACTGAAAATTGAAGTAAAATCATGCCCCTTTTTTAATAAAAAGGTTTTTCTTAAACAAAAATTCGGACACAACAGTCCTCCTAAGGCGGGTGGTCTATTTATTGAGAGTAAAAGGGGTTATTCTCTCTACAGTCCTTATTTTCGAAACAGAAAAGTAAAGGTACGGGGTGCTCCTTACGTGTACCAACATATATGCTGGCTTAGTCCACTCACCTAGAAGGTTCCCAATTTTGACCCGGCTAGGTCTCATTGGGTGGAGGTATTTCGCACAACCTGTACGGGGAATTGGTTGGTCCCACGAAGGCTCGCTTATTATACCTCCCAAAGTCTATTCAAGGTGGTAGAAATGCAAAATGCAAGATGCAATCTAAATGAAGTGTGTGAAGGAACAACTTACCAGTACCCTAAAACTAAACCTGGCAGACCTAGTAACTAACCACAACAGAAACCAAGAGAAACAACACAAGATAGGGGTGAAGCAAACAAATATATACACATGGAAAGCAGTAAAGATGCAAAACAAACAAAAAAGACGAGCAAGCAACCATTTTATTAAACCCTAGATCTTGATTAGACTAAGCGAGGCATGACTCTCTAATGTCCCCAGTGGAGTCACCAAGCTGTCGAAACGTTCGGGTCCAGGGTCCGAACCCTACCGTTTAACGGCTTAGAGGAAAACCAAGCCTGACCTAAATGAGTCGCCACTAATCTTTTTTGCCTAGGTGCGATTAGCCACCTATCCATGTTAAGTCTAATATTAGCCTAAGCTTGGCGAAGGTAATACTAAACCTAATACAGTCTGCTTAACCAGAGTCTATGGGTTCGGGAGTCGGTTACGCTCGGGGAAGGATTAGCACCCCCGAGACGCTCGTCAAACGACGGTACCTCTAGTCTAAACTAAATCTAATGGGTTTAACACTAACGGTTGCTTCCATCTTTGATTATTATCAGAAAAGGGTTATAAAAGAAAATAAAATCATTTTTTTAAACAAATGTCGAGAATTCGAAGAATATGACCGAACGATCGTCAACCAATTCTGTTTCGATTCTCTTTCACTGTTTGTTTTCTTGTTGAATCTTCCGCACCGGGAAGAAATTTTGAAAATGCTGTGTCAAAACCTTTTATTTTTGTTCTTAAAGTCTCTTACTTTGTTTGAAAACTTCCATTTTAGTCTCCCTAAAAATGGTGTGAAAATCCCTTTTTCTTTTTATCTTTTATTGATATTGTAACCCTGAAACTAAGTCTGATTTGAATTTGAAAACTTCTGTTTAAATCTTAAACGCTCTTTATTACCAATTTTAACTTCGTTTCAAAACTGAATAAGAGAACATCAATTTTTGGAAATGTTTTTGAAAAAAATCTTTTTTTTTTGTATCTTCTTAATTGTATTTGATCCTAAAGGGAAGAGAATGAATGCAGATGATGCATGAACTGGTATATTTTAATTTGATCAGTAAGCAGCGGTATACTTGAAATTAACCCGAGACCCTTCCCACGCATTATGGGGGTATCTTGGGGATAATCCAATCTCGGAGCAGGGACCAAGAATTCGTACTCGAGTACATTTACTTGGGACCCACCCGTCATTGTAAAAGACGGTTGCTTACCAATTCTTATTTAGCTAACTCGCGTGAATGACAATTAAAATGCATGAAGGATCATTTTTAAATTACATGCATTAACACAAGTCTACCCAAGGTCAACTCCTTAAACCGTTCCCATGCATTATGGGGGTATTTACGGAAGAGACCAGTCTACAAGGAACTTCAGAAATTCATACCCTAGTACATTTATCTGAAAGGTCCTTCATCTCGGCAAAAGATGAAAGTTAATGCATTATGAACGTAGCAAAGTGACATATAACATGTACTACATGAATGTGCATGATTGAGCTCTACTTTACCATTACACTAATTACTAAATTATTACAATTCCCAAGGGCTTAATTAAGCCGATAACTTAAATAACAAATGACTTAAAGAAATGAAAGCCTAAGGGTCAAATTGGACAGACTCGGGACATTTATGCACATCAAGTAAAAGATTAGCAAAATTCAGGAAAGCAAAAAGCATAAATAATGCAAGACAAGGGCTCAATTGCACAATTATATTATGAATACTACAAATCAGGGAGCAAATTGTAACAAAAGATAAATAAAAATCAAAGTCAGGGACTCAATTAAATCAAAAGGCATATCAAAGTTCTAACAGGGACCTAGGTGAAAAAGGAAACAAATTTGGGTCTTTATATGAACTAAATTGAACATTTCAGGCACATGATTGAACACGAAAACAAATCTAGGTCTTTAAATGAACCTAAATACAAATTATTGAATTATTATGGACTAGAACAATTTCCTTAATTTAATACAAACTAGAAGAATTAGGTCTTTAAATCCAAGTTTAGATTTTTAGACTAAGATTAATTCAAATAGATTCACCAATTCTTCTTTGAGTTAATTTTTAATCTAAATAATTAGACCTTTTAATTCAAAACTTGGGTTTTAAAATTAAAATTAGCTCATAATGATATAAAGTTCAATTATCAAGCTAACTTTAATTTAAAAATTTAAGCTTTAAATAAAAGGTTTCATTCTTATACTCAAAATCAACTCAAAAAGTGATCATGAGTCCATCTTTGAATCAATTATACTTTAAAAATCAAAACTTTGAGCTAAAGGCTTGATTTTTCTTCCAAGTCTAAATTAAATCTAAAGAAAATAATCATATTCAAATCCTAATCATTTCTTATTTATTTCATCTTGTTGTTCCAACCAAAAATCTAAACTTTAACATGGAAACTAATAAATTGGGACCTTTAAACATAGATCAGCATCAACATTCATCCATCTTCCCAAAAATAAAACTACCAAACACCCTACCCCTTAAAACTTGAAAACCCTCTTCTAATTTCAAAAAAAAAAAGATTCAATTTTTGCTTCAAATCCAAGAACAGAGAACGATGATCCTCCTTGAGCAAGAATTTTTTGCTCTTTTTGAGGTACCAATCGTATTTCTCTAGATTTTTCTGTATTCATCCGTACCAGGGGAAGGAGATTCACCCTAAAAAATCTCCGGTAATATCTCTCTTCCTTCCCCTTATCTAATGGATTTTCCTTTTTTATTTTCCTCAAATTTCATTTTTTCTTTCTGTTATTTGGCGTTTTGCAGGGGAGCGTAGATGAAGGGGATAAGCTTGGAGCCTCAACGCTGAGTTGGCTTCATGAGCTGGCAGGGAGATATTTCTGTGAGGTATGACTGTCAGGCTTTTCCATCACTGCATTAGGAATTTGGGCTTGGTTTGCTGGAATGAATTGTTGTTGTATGTTGAAATTTGTACATTTGCATATTGATGCCACACACGTGCCCTTTAGGTGCTAAAACCAGATTTTGCCCTTATGATGAAAGCCTAAAGCACCATTTCACTATATGCCAGACGCATGCCTACGCTTATCTAAGAGAATGGAAACCAATATGAAATGTAAAAATGTTGTAATGTTAGGTGATTGCAATTGAGTGCTGATTGTTGTGCTTTGAAATGTGCGTGAATGCCACCTGAATGAAAATGCCAAGATGCTGGTATTTTGGATTCAAAATAAAGCTCTCTATGCTGCTGCTTACTATTTGGAAACGCTTGTTAAAAATTGTATCATCATATCTTAAAAGCTACATGCTGCAATGCTCTGCTATGTGTCGATTGAAATACAAAAATTGCTTTGCTAAATGTAGTTCTTGACGGTTGAATTTGTTTTAAACTAAAGTGCCCAATGTAATGTGACATGATGGTGAATTTCTTGCTGCATGCTACCAATATTTGAACCCCTTGACATTTGCACAAATGTTGGTCTTAGATTGGAAATTGTTTGCTGTTGGAGTCACATCAGTAGCTGCCTTTAGAAAATCATATCTTTTCCGTTGTAACTCTGAATGCTGTGTTCTTGTAGGCTGAAGAAAGCTTGGAGAGTGCTTATTAATCTTCATGCAGACCTTTTTTCCAATTGGGGTTGTTTTGGGGACCAAATTTGAGGTCCAAGTGAGCTGCAATGGCTGTCCAGAATTTCTGCATTTTTTGGAGGCCTGGACTGCGGGGCCCATATCTCTTCCATTTTAAATCCGAATCATGTCGTTCTTGTGTCCGAATTGAAACCCTGAGAGTCCTCTACGACTTTCGTTTACAAAGTTTTTTCTGTTCGAGCTCCCTAAGGTATTCGAATTTGCACTTTCCTCGGACTGCGCCATTGACAATTTGCTTGGGCTGTTTTGCTTTGCTTCTAACTTGTACTTTCTTGCTTTATTTTCAGGAAAAGCCCGCTGTCAAAACGTTCGGGTCCGGGGAACCCTGCCGAAACGGCTGGAAAAAGAGGAGTCGCCATTAATTTTTTTCTTTTTTTAGGTGTGATTAGCCACCTACCCAAATTATTAAGTCTAATATTAACCTAAGCTTGGCAAATGTAATATTAAACCTAATAAAGTCTGCTAAACCAGAGTTTACAGGTCCGGGAGTCGGTTACGCTTGGGGAAGGATCAGCACCCCTGAATCGCCCGTCAAACAATAGTACCTCTAGTTTAAACTAAATCTAGTGGGTCTAACAATAAGTGGTTGCTTTTACCTTAATCTTGATTTACAAAAGAAAAAGAAAAATCATTTTTCAATACAAGTTTAATCACTGTTTGTTCTCTTGTTGAATCTTCCACACCGGGAAGAGATTTTAAAAAATGCTGTGTCAAAACTCTTTTTTTTTTTTGTCGTTTTTAATTTTTCAAGAAAAACTAGTTAATCTTATTAACTTACCAAAAATCTTATTACTAGAAAAACTCACCCTTAAATTAAAGTTTTAATTTTCGAATTAAGATTAGCTCAAAAAGATTCAACAATCTATTTTTGAATTAATTTTATTCTAAAAGCCAAAATTTTAAATCAAAGACTTGATTTTTCAAATTAAGATTAATCCAAAAAGGATTTGCTGAACGATTTCCAAACTAATTTTAATCCAAAATAGAACATTTAATTCAAAGAATTTATTTTTCTTTTATGATCAATTTCTTTTTGAAAATGCTTACCTTGAAACCTCTTGTATTACCCTTTTTTATTTTTTTTTTGAAAACTGAATAAGAGATCATAATTAAAAACATTTTTTGAAAACACTTTTTATTACATCTTTTTAATTTTCTGATTTTTCCATTTTTTCATCAATTTTAGGCCTAAATATTACTTAATGCATGTATGAAATGATGAATGCAAAGTCCAGTTTATTAGTTGATTGATAAAGAGGAGTTTACTCGAATTGGCCCTCACGAACCTAGCCCGGCTCTCCAGGGATATTCGTAAAGACCATTCAATCTCAGGGTGAAACAATAAAGTAGAGCAATCAATTTCAACGCACTTGTTGCAAGTTTCAATTTCACTTGGCATTTATCATAGCCAAGTTTCAAAAGCTCTAAGGGAACGATGTCACATCTCCCAACCAAGAAGCTAAGTCACATGATGGAAGCTATCATCAAACTCCATCTGATGTAGAGCAAGTCTTGTTGAAGCACGAAACACCCACTGCAGAGAAGAAGATCTACTGCAGGACGAGAAAGATGAAGTTCAATCCCTCGAAAGTCAAAGCTCACATCCCATATGGTGGCTCTCGGCGCAACCTTCAAATTGATTGTTCACACATCATTGAGCAAAATACTGAAACCTTAAATTGCGCCAGCATTCTTTACAATTGAAGGAAAACAAAATTTCCTTATCTCATCCTGCTGCAAGTCAAGTACCATCATGCCGCAGGAAAAGCAGTCAAGCACTATCTTGTCGCAAACAAAGCATCCTGCCACACTATTCAAGCTCACAGGCATCAATCAAAGCATCTACACACACTTGCTTCCAAAACGAGCCCTTATGGTCTCCCTGCAACAAGAAGCTACATTATTCCACTTTCAGTCCATAGCGAGATTCTGATCTCCCCGCGGCAGGAAAGCAAAGTCCTACATTATAAGAAGACACAAATCCAGTAGTATTCTTTCTCAAATGAGTCTTGTTCTTCTCCATCAACAAACACACATTCTCAGAGCTTTTTATCTGGAGAATTCAATACTTGGAAACGCATATGCAACATGGTTCCCACCGTGTGACACTATCATTCTGGAAGAAAATCTCAAGCTTGCCAACAGCGATCGGAAACAAAATTTTCCATGAGTTCACCTCATTTTCCTTGATTCATCTACGACATGCAAAGTCGCATCGAGAGGTGTTCCAATCAAGATTCCATTGAGCAGCAAAGCCTATGGCAAAAACAGAATATCCATACTACTTAGCCCTGCGGCAGTGGAAAGGGATGCTTAATACTTATCCCCGCAGAAGTCCTCATTCTGCGACAACGAAAGCTTACTCATGCATTTCCGAAGATTAAAACTCCTTCCTCATTCAACATTTGGGGGCTATGTCAATACAACATATTTCATCAGATTCAGCACCTGGGGATGCAGCAACCCCTTCATCATTCAACATTTCTGGACTCCAGCAATTCCTTCATCATTCAACGCTTGGGGGCTATGTGATACTTGGGGGCCTCAACAACGAAAACTTCATAAATCAAAGAAGCCCAATCACAGCTTCAATTCTTCTAGATGATCAAAAGCTTCAACAATTACAATTATTCCAGTCACAACCTTGAAGATCATTCATCGAACTTAGTAATGATCCTTCAACATTTCTACCACATGACCCACAATTTGGGTAACAGATTTTATCCTTTCCAAGTGCTCACAACGAGATTCAACATCAAATTCCACTTTTCTCTCAAGAAGAATTCTAGCATCAAAATCCTACCATGACAAATCAATCAAAGGATTTTATACATGGCTATCTTCTCATTACTCAGCGACCATGGCGTGGCAGCCACATTCATCACAGCCTATCACATGGTCCTCTTCTTCATTGCGATTGTAGCCGAGGCAGTTCCCACATTTGGCAGTCCTTTGCACAATCCTTACATGATAATCTCCCATATTGCGGTTGTAGCCGAGGCAGTTCCCACATTTGGCAGTCCATTGCACAATCCTTATGTCATTATCTTCCTTGTTGCGATTATAGCCAAGGCAGTTCCCACATTTGGCAGTCCTTCGCAAAATCCTTACATGATAATCTTCCATATTGCGGTTGTAGCCGAGGCAGTTCCCACATTTGGCAGTCCTTCACACATTCCTTATGTGATTATCTTCCTTATTGCGGTTGTAGTCGGGGCAGTTCCCACATTTGGTAGTCATTCCCACAATCCTTACATGATAATCTCCCATATTGCAGTTATACCGGAGGCAGTTCCCACATTTGGCAGTTCTTCGCACAATCCTTATGTGATTATCTTCCTTATTGCGGTTGTAGCCGAGGCAGTTCCCACATTTGGCAGTCCTTCGCACAATCCTTACATGATAATCTTCCATATTGCGGTTGTAGCCGAGGTAGTTCCCACATTTGGCAGTCCTTCGCACAATCCTTATGTGATTATCTCCGTCATTGCGATTGTAGCCGAGGCAGTTCCCACATTGGCAGTCCTTCGCACAATCCTTGCTACTAATCCCCAGGGCATTAGCTTATCACACACAGCATCCCGGCGATACTTCACAAACACAAACGGGAGTGGCTCTCCTGACTTTCGAACCAACGGTGAGACAATTCCCACTTGGCAGATCTCCCTAGTTATACTTTTGCTGTGATTGCGGGCTGTTTTCGGAAGGAGACCTTTTGGGAGGCAGGCTTCTTATGCAGTACCATTCACTTTTAATGGGTGAAATGCGGCGTGTCGGGGCATTTTTCACAGCCCTCGCAAAGCTCTTTACATCCAATTTGGCTCACACATATTAGAGCTATCTTACACACTTAACTGACATCAAGACCAGACCTCGCCCATCTCGGTCCTCTGATGCACTCATATTAACATATCAACAGAGGGAGTCAACAATCTTTGTTCTTCGTCACATCTGTATTTGCCACAATCCAAGATGGCAAAACATTTTCAGCCATCATTGCCACATTACAGCAGAACCAAGAGACAATTTCAAGAAAGTCTTCCACAACTATTATTATCTACTCCAACTCATTTACAAAGAAGACGATTCAAGCAATTCTTGCAATATTCATTATACATGAGTGGCAAGAAATCTTACCAACAACAATCACAGTAGGAAGACGTTGCTGCAAAATCTTGCCACAATAGAATGTTGCCGTAGCAGAATGTCCCCTGCAGTAGAATGATAGCAAATTGGGCACCGTGACACTCGCGACAAAGCAACTTACAATCGGGGGAATAATCAAATGCAAAGCTTAGTAGCAAAGCTCGAAGCAGACTATCACATTCGAAGCTCAGAATCACAAAATGGAGGTCAATCTTATTGTGGAGAGTTACAGCAGGAAAGCATCTTCATTCACAACAGAAGTAGACCTCCACCAGCGCCACAATGGGGGATGTTTCTCATGACACTTATCACAAGTCATGGGCATTGCAACGCCAACAATTTCTTATGAAGGATCCACAACAACCAACAAATGCTTATGGCAGCATCAACATCAATACAAAGATTTACGGCATTCATCAAAATGCTCCTATGACATCCACAACACAATTCAAGCCTTTGCAAACCATGATAGTCCACATATTCATGGAGACCCACTAACACAAAAGAAATCTGACCATCAAAAGAAAGTTAAAGTGTCATAACTGAGGCAGAGGCAACATAGTTGCGGTAGAGACATAAGCATGGCAGAGGCGGGCTCTGGCACGATTTTTCATGGCATAGCTATAGCGCGGCAACCATCAGAATCCATGGTTTTAGTTATGGCACGTTCAGATGTTGTTATAGCATATAATCCAAAAGCATCCATGGCAATTCTTAAAGACAACCGCAGCAATAGCAGTGCCCATGAAGTACTAGCCCTTGCAGTAGCCATGATAGCAAAAGTCTCAATGCCAACTCAATAGAAGTCTCGAGAAGCAAAAGCACAGCCATGGCCAACTCAACAAAGAGAGCTCATAAAGCAGCCACCAACGATGGAGTTCACATTGCCGAAAATCTGAAATTATAGGAGTTCATGGCAAATTCATTGTTGGGCTTACGACAAACACGGGCAAGGAACCATCACACTCATGCCAAACATTTAGCAGGAAAGACTCTTGTTTCAAATCCCGTAAGAAAGCTTTATCACCATGATAATTTCTTTCCATTTTATACTTCACATTGCGGTAGGAAAATACATAGTCTAAACAGAAATTCTCATTCCTGCCGAAGCAATATAAAGCCAACCCCAAATCCATACATAATTTCTGCATATAAAATCCCAATCAAACCAAAAAAGGCAATACCCATAGCCTAAATACAAAGTCTAAGCAGAAATTCTCACTCATTCACACAAAATCCAAGCAAAAAGTTGATCAAGCCTCAAAAGTCGAAAGTTGCGAACTTATGCAAAACATGGCAGAAGGCAATCAACTCTCGAACCCGAGTTTTACACATTTTCAGCTTGGGCGCTTTCTCGACCTCTATGAAAGCAATGATCTCCTCTTGATGGGCCATCTACTACTCACATTGCTTCAATTCCTCTTTAGCCTGGGCAAGCTTATCTCTGCATTCTCCGCTCCTCGCAAAAGATGAAAGGTCAACAACTAGCAAGTATTTCGACCGAATTCTCCAAATGAACAAAGAGCCGAGACATGTCGAAATCTTGGTGCACGACATCATTGAAGAAATCTCACCAACGAAACAACAAATCTTCACTCAAAGAATTGATTGAAGTCTAGCTCATGCCCTGAAGACAGTAGCACACCAAACTAAGATTCAAACTAGCTATGGCAAGACTTACTTCTACATTGGCGGAAAAGTCAGGAAATAATCTCATTATCTCTCCGCTTATGGCATCAATGAATAAATGGTGTCACTTATGGCAGAGAATCCACTATTAAGCATGCCATCAGAAAGCTTTCCATCTGCCATTACTTGTACCAGCTCTTCATCATAAGTAAACTTGTTGTTTCTCTCCTGGCTTCCTGCCACAGCGACAGAGGGAATCACGACATCAGTATCACCAACATTTCCTACAGTAGCATCAATCACTCATGAAAAGGAAATGGTTGAAGAATTGATCGAAAGATCAATTGAACCAACTTACCAGATGTGTGGCCAATGCTATTGTGGATCACAGACTCCATGGTAATGTCTTCAATTATGTCAGAAATCTCTTTTGCAACTTGCCTTGCAGCAGGAACCTCTTGTGAAGCAAGCCCATCTATGGCCATGGCGTTCTCAGTTAAATCCAAAAATTCTTCCAAGATGTTGCCAGAAGCAGAAAAGTTCTTTGGTTCTGTCTATGGATCCAAAAATTGAGTTCTAGTGTGTTTGTGTATATTTTGTGCTCTTTTCTTTGAGAGAGTGAAGTTTTTTTTTTTTAGCATCCGGATCCCTTCCCCTGACTCCTACCAGCTGTAATTTTTGATTTTTTCTTCAGGTTCTTTCTAACCTTGTCCCTTTCTAGTGCAGGTGGAAGGGAATAAAGATAAAAATGGGGCGGATGATGAGTTGTCATAGTGAGCTGGCAGGTTGCTCTCTCAAGTACTTTTCTCTCTCTCCCTCTTTGTAATTTTTGATTTTTATTTTCACATTAACTGAATTTGTCCTTTTGAGAATGATGATTTATTTCTCACGTGTAAATTCCTTGCAGGTGATTGAACCTAAATTCCAGCATGGCACTTGGTTCCAGTGGGATGTCGACAGAAGACCAAGGGTAAAATTTGCCCTCTTCTTACTG
Source organism: Corchorus olitorius (assembly GCA_001974825.2). Lineage (NCBI taxonomy): Eukaryota > Viridiplantae > Streptophyta > Magnoliopsida > Malvales > Malvaceae > Corchorus > Corchorus olitorius. The sequence goes on from AWUE01014342.1 coordinate 28,504, forward strand.
TAATTGGTCCTGAATGATTTTGCAAAATGAATGTTAGTATCTGGTTGTTGTGATTTGTTTAAGATATTGCTGAATTGGGGCTATTGAACTTGGTTTTGATTGCTGAATTTGTTGTTGATGTACTGGTTATGCTTGATTGTAATGCTTTTGGTGTGTGTGGTATGAGAGTGTTGCATGACTATGCCTATTCTTACTGAGTGCTGTATGCAATGCTGCTAAAATGTGATGATGTAAATTTAAGTTATGAATGATAAATTGGACTTGAATTATAAAGACACATGAATGCGATGGATATGTGTAGACACCCATTTTTATCATGTATCCTTTAGTTTAAATCAATTTATTTCTTAATTGGCATAAGGGTCACATAGAGGCATTTAAGTCATTTGCACATTCGGGGGCATTTTGGTCATTTTTGCACATTTTGGAGCATCTTGGTCTTTTTTGTGCATTTTAGAGCATCTTGGTCGTTTTGAATGCTCTAAGATTTCTTGGGTCCTCCTAGTTCTACTTTTTAGTTTAGTTTAGATTGGTTAACTCATCTCAATAGCTATGCATATTCTAGAATTTAATTCCATTTAGTATTATTGCGTTGTGATCAGTACATTTCCCAATGCGTAAATTAGGATAAGTTAGATTAATTTGATTCACATGTTATTTGCATTAGTCATATTCACATATAGTCTTTGTGTGGTTTTTTTTTAGTTAAGAATAACTAGCAATTTTAGTTAGGATCCATTCT
>AWUE01014344.1:0-44781 GCA_001974825.2 Corchorus olitorius
GAAAAGGTCCCCAGTAGACCCAGTTCGGCCCATAAGTTTTTATTTCTCTTTAGCTTTTGTTAATTTGTTAATTTGGTCCAATCGGGCCTTGGTTTGTAATAATTTAGTAAAGTAGAATTCAATTGCATGCATGTCATATTTACTTGTCATCGATTATATCTGTTTGCATATCATACCACTTTAATTCAGTTAATGACCGTATCCCTTCCGAAGAAGGGGCATTCAGTGTGTGGTCGAGTTTTCGGGGCCACTGAATGTCTCCGAGGATGAGACGGCTCTTCTCAGGATGCGTCGGGGCTCCGAGCACGTCCTGGGAAGTGCTTTCAAAAACCCGGGTTACGCGAGTTGACTTTAATAATTGAACTTTGCATTCATCATTTGCATACATGCATTAATTTAGAGGTAGAAAAAGGAAAAATCCAAAAAAAGTGAAAATCAGAAAATTAAAAGAAGTAATAAAAGGTGTTTTCAAATAGGAGTTTTCCTCAAACCATGTTCTCTTATTTGATTTTCAAAATTAAGAAATGGGTAATTTAAGAGTTTTCAGGGTAAGCGTTTTCAAAACAAGGAATGTTTTTTTATTAAGCAACTCAAAAGAAGATTTTGGAAAGTAATAAAATTGATCAAGTTTTTCAAACCCAAAAATGAAAAAAAAGATTTTATCACAGCATTTTCAACATTTCTTCCCGATGCGGAAGACTCAACAAGAGAACAAATAGTGAAAGAGAATCGAAACAGAATTGATCGACGTTGTTCGGTTATATTCTTCGAATTCTCGACATTGGTTTCAAGAATTGTTTTATTTTCTTTTTATAACCCTTTTTTAATAATCAAGATTAGGATTAAAAGCAACCAACTTTTCTTTTCGACCCATTAGATCTAGTTAGATTAGGAGGTACCGTCACTAGACGGGCGCTTCAGGGGTGCTGATCCTTCCCTGGGCTTAATCGACTCCCGAACCTAGATTTAGGTTACAAAGATCGGACCTTAGGTTTAGTGGGTCCATTGCCGAGCCATGGACCTTACTTAACTTAAGTGACCTTTAGGTGGCTAATCACACCTTAAAAAAGATTAGTGGCGACTCCATTTTCCAACGTCGTTTCAACAGGGTTCCCCGGACCTGAACGTTTCGACAATATGCTCAATGAATTCCATCCTATTTGATCTATATTATGCTAAACGTTTGCTTCTATGATTTAGGAGAAATGCATGAACTTAATACTATACTATGAATGCTATTGTACTATGGGAAAATGGTTGTCTTTTATTGTTGAAGTATGTGGCGCCATGTTGCTGAATTTGAAAGTATGTGGCGCCTACTGGAAAATTGGTGTGTGTGGCCTGTCTTACTGGACTTCTTCTATTTTGGTCTTTATGCTGCTGTAAAGTGAATCTAAAATTTTTAGAGATGCTTTGAATTTGTATGCTATGTGAAAATGCTTATACAAATGCATTTCATGTGAGGTATATGCTTTGGATGTATGCGAAAATTGTGATACGCTTTAGATGAAATGGATGCTTCATGGCTATTCCTTGGTTGCTAAAATATGAGTGCTTGATAATGTGAATGTAAGAACTAAATGTGATGCATGCAATTGAATGCAATGAATTTGCAATAAAATTTATGATGGCACTAACTATAAAATGCTATGCAGTGAAACTAATGTGTATTACACCCTGTCATCTAGCGAGAAGGGGCAAGAGGCAATGACTTGTTGAAAGAAATGACAAAGTGAGGGGCTGTTTTGACCTCTTGATATTTTGTAATGGTAATTTGGGAAAGGCAAGGCAAATGAGGGAAATGAATTTAAGATAATTCCATCTTGTAACTCCATCTTTTTTTTTTGTATTTTGTAATATATATGTAAACTTTAGCAAATAGATGTAAAATGAAATGCAATAATAAAGACAAAAACTTTTTTTTCCTTCTTTTTATTTAATTCCCAATTGCTATATATAAATCTGAATAGTAACTATGCTAACAATGAAAACTATTTTCTTAACTAAATGCCTTATCCTCATTCTATTTATGTACCATCCAACTAATTCCTAAATCAAGAACTAATTAATCAATGGACCAAGTTGAACCTAAACTCCATGATTAAAACCCACAATGTTCTAATGCTGAATGAAGCTATCACATAAAATGTGCAGAAATGCCAAGTGTTCCTCCTATGACTTTTAATTAACTAATCTAGATTAAAAGTGTATTTGAAATGACCAAAATGCCCCTGGACGTGCAAATGACCAAAATGCCCCTGGACAGGCAAATGACCAAAAGAAGTAAATTGATTTAAACTAAAGGATACAAGACAAAAATGGGTGTCTAAAGCTGCCCCTCTTTGTGCACTTTCCAACTATCGAGAAGTGAGCAAAGAAGTAGTTTGCATACTTTTGAGAGTTAGGAAGTGCGCAAAGAAGTAGACACCCGCCTCTACTGGCGGGCCAAATGCTTACTTTTCTTTTTACTTTGAAATGGATCGTCTCCTGATCACCTCTTTGAAGCATCTTCCAATTCAATCTTCGGGGAATCGTCTTCCAAATTAACTTCTTTGAATCGTCTTCCAATCCAATATAAAAAAGGACCGTCTTCCGCTTATCCTTTGAACTGTCTCCCAATTCAATCTTAAAAGGACCGTCTTCCGCTTATCCTTTGAACTGTCTCCCAATTCAATCTTAAAAGGACCGTCTTCCGCTTATCCTTTGAACTGTCTTCCAATTCACTCCTAGATATCTGGTAAGTCTCCTTCTTCTGAAAATCTGGTTCTAGATAGTCGCCCTCCGGTGTATTTTCTAACAAGGTTGTCCTCCGACCCATTTGATGCCGTCGTCTTCCGAATGCTAATTGAGAGCTTCTTCTGTCTATGAAAATATTTCCTGCCAGGTTCTCAAATGTACGCTTGGATGTGGTTAAGATGCATGATGTTGGTGCTATGGTAATGCATGGCAATGCCTAGATTCAAAAGTATGTGATGTGTTTATTATGATTGTTTGAATTCATTTCCTTTGTCAAGTTATTCCATGGTCTTGTATGTCTTCCTTGCACATTTCTTAGACTCTTGACCTGTTGGTCTCCTCTTCTTAACCCTCATCCACTGCTTTATTTCAACTTCTTTTAGTACTCTGCCCCTGTATTGGTATCAACCTTTTGCCCCTATTCTCTCTTCTTTCTTTTTTTTAAACCCTTTTCCTCAGATGATGACTTTATATTTCTTTGCATCTTTTACTAATACCCTTCTAGAATAATTGAAAGCGACCGTTCCCATGTATGTTTTTAATAAATTTTGAAAGAAAGAAAGACCAAAGTGATGCAGAAACAAACAAACATTTCTAAAACTTTGAAATTTCATTAATTAAGAAATATGTACAAATATAAAAGAGAAATTCTCATATAACAAGGAACTTAACATATATATATATGAGTACCAACAAGAAAGTTTTGAAGAGATAGAACCTCATGTCGATGAATACTCCGACGACGATTTTGCAACGTTTGCCAAAGGTTCGTCGAGATTGGTTTTGATGTTGCCCTACCCAACTCAGTCTGGACCAGACCTTTACCCTTTTCACCTTAGGATACTTTCTTGAAATGTTGCCAGCAGACTACATCCTTATATCTTTTACCTGAGCCGCCCTTTTCGGGTTTTCGACTCAAGTTCTTCCTTTTCCATCCTTCACTTGAGCCGCCCTTTTTTTTGGGTTTTCAGCTCAAGTGACCCCCGATGGCCCCAAGCCAACCTTTGCGAGTTTTCAACTTGGATCCCTCCTTATTTCATTTCTCTTTTTCCAACCTCTTTCTTTTTTAGGCTAAGTTTTTTTTTTTTTTTTTTTGTACTTCTTGACAGCATCAGAGTTGATAGGTCTTGGGAACTCTTCACCATCCATCTCTTGTAAAATTAACGCCCCACCAGAGAATGCCTTCTTTTTTATGAATGGGCCTTCCCAATTCGGTGCCCATTTGCCTCTTGGGTCACGTTGCTCTGGTATATTCTTCTTCAGCACCAAATCTCCCACTTTAAACTCTCTTTAGCGTACTTTCTTGTTGAATGCCCATTCCATTCTTTTCTGGTACATCTGACCATGGCACAAAGCTGTTAGTCTTCTTTCATCAATCAAGTTAAGCTGGTCGTATCTTTCTTGGACCCATTCAGAATCTTCTAACTTAGTTTCTCGATATACCCGCAAGGAAGGTATTTCTACTTCGATGGGTACCACTGCTTCCATTCCATATACTAATGAGTACAGAGTTGCCCCAGTTAAGGTCCGGACACAAGTTCAATAAGCGTTAAGAGCAAAAGGGAGTTTCTCATGCCAATCCTTGTATGTCTCAGTCATTTTCTATACAATCTTCTTGATATTCTTATTGGCTGCTTCTACCGCTCCATTCATCTTAGGTCTATAAACGGTCGAGTTACTATGCGCAATCTTGAACTGTTTGCAAGTCTCTTCTACCAGTCCTTGGTTCAAGTTTGATGCATTGTTAGTAATGATCCTTTCCGGCAACACGTATCGGCAGATGATCTCTTTCTTAATGAACTTCGTGACCACTGCTTGGTAACGCTTGCATAAGAGGCCTCTTCAACCCATTTTTTAAAGTAATCGATTGCGACCAATATGAACCTATGTCCATTCGAAGCTTTGGGATTAATAACTCCAATCACATCTATGGCCCACATTGAGAATGGCCATGCGGCTGACATCACATGTAATGGGTTTGAGGGCACATAAATCTGATCAGTAATATCCTGCTCTCATGACCTGTCTCGCCATCCTATGTCCACTTATGTGGCTCCCACATGATCCCTCATGAACCTCCTCCATGATTTTTCTGGCCTCTGTTGAGCATACACATCTGAGCAATGTTTGATCTCGACTTTTCTTGTACAAGATGTCACCTTCTAAAAGACAACCCATCATCATCTTTCGAATCACTCTCTTGTCATTTTGTGGCATGTTCTGGATACTTCTGGTATTTGATGTATTGGAGGATGTCGAAATACCATGGATTCCCATTTACTTCATCTTCCACACTCATTACATGCGCTGGAGAATCTTTCATCTAAATCTTGATTGGTCAGATTTCCGTATTGGTCCCTATCTTGAACATGGAAGAGAGGGTTGCTAGTGCATCAGCCAACTGATTATCATCTCTAGGCACATGATGAAACGTGATCTTTTCAAAGGGCTTGGTTAATCCTGCTATATGATCCCAGTATTTGACTAACTTTGGGTCTCTTGTCTGCCATTCTGCTTTCATTTGGTAAACCACCAAAGCAAAATCACAATAAACCTCCATCCTACTTACTTCCTTATCCAAAGCAATTTGGATTCCCAGAATGCAAGCTTCATATTCAGATACGTTATTGTGGCCGGAAATCCTAAACGAGCTGTAGCCGGGAGATAATCACCTTCCGGGGATATCAGTACTGCACCTATCCCCTGCCCCGAGAGGTTTGCTGCCCCATTAAAGTACATTTTCCATGTATCCTCTTCTTCTTTTGCCTCTTCTACTTGACATATTGCCATCAAGTCTTCATCTGGAAACTCGAAATGTACCAGTTCATAATCTTTGCTAGCTCGGTCAGCCAAGAATTCTGCTACAACACTTCCTTTAATGGCTTTCTGAGACACGTACACTATGTCATATTCGGATAACAAAACCTGCTATCTAGCGATCCTTCTTGACAATCCGGGCTTTTCAAACACGTACTTGATCGGATCTAACTTGGAGACCATCCAAGTAGTATGATAGAGCATGTATTGTCTTAGTCTGTGAGCTACCCAAGCGAGTGCACAACACATCTTCTCCAAATCCGAGTATTTGGCCTCATAATCGGTGAATTTCTTGCTCAAGTAATAAACCGCCTGCTCCTTCTTTCCAGTTTCATCTTGTTGGGCCAGCACACACCCCATTGAATTCTCGTGCACTGTTAAATGTAAGATCACCGGCCTCTCTCTTACTGGTGGTACTAACACTGGTGGGTTGGATAGATATTCTTTTTCCTTATCGAAAGCAGCCTGACAATCTTCATCCCATTCTCCTGGATTTTTCTTCTTAAGCAACTTAAAGATTGGATAACAATTTGCTGTTAGTTGAGAAATGAAACGAGCTATATAATTCAGCCTACCCAAAAATCCTCTAACTTCTTTTTGGTTCTTTGGTGGGGGTAAGTCTTGAATGGCCTTTACTTTGTCCGGATCCACCTCAATTCCCTTTACACTGACTACGAATCCAAGTAACTTCCCTAATGTGGCTCCAAATGTGCATTTTGCCGGGTTGAGCTTAAGCTGGAATTTTCGAAGTCTTTCAAAATGCTTTCTTAAATTCACTATGTGCTCCTCCACTGACCGAGCTTTGGAAATCATATCATCAACATATACCTCAATCTCTTTATGCATCATGTCATGGAATAGATTCACCATGGCCCTCTGATATGTTGCCCCTGCATTCTTTAATCCAAACGACATGACTTTGTAACAAAACAGTCCACAGGCCGTGACAAATGCAGTCTTTTCCTAATCTTCTAGAGCCATTTTTATCTAATTATATCTTGAGAATCCATCCATGAACGAGAATAGTGAAAAGCCCGCAATGTTATCTACTAGAACATCAATATGTGGCAGAGGAAAATTATCTTTCGGGCTAGCTCGATTCAAGTCTCGATAGTCCACACACATTCTTACTTTTCCATCTTTCTTTAGTACTGTGACTATATTAGCTTGCCACTCTGGGTATTTTGCCTCTTCCAAGAATCCTGCGCCCAGCTGTTTCTTGACTTCTTCCTTAATCTTTAACAGCATATCCGGCTTCATTCTCCTTAATTTATGTTGAACAGGCTTACATTCTGGTCTAATGGGTAACCTATGCACTGCCACTTCCGGATCCAAACCTGGCATATCTTGATACGACCATGCAAATACATCGACATATTCCCTCAACAAATCTATCAACTCTTGTCTCTCTTTCTCTAACAGAGTAGTGTCGATTTTGACTTCCTTGGGTTCTTCCTCTGTACCCAAATTAATCGATTCTGTGAGCTCCTTATGTGGCAATATCTGCTTTTCCTCCTGTTCTACCAATCTCAAAAGGTCTCAGGGTAAGGCCTGGTCCTCAATTTCTTCATCGTCGGGTTTGTCGGCAAAAACCGGTTTCTCGAAGTCGAACCCAGGCTCGTCACGAGCGTCTTTGCATTCATCGTCAGTTGGCCTGAGAAATAAAGCAACAAAAATATATATACTAAAGAAAGAATATATAACTAGTAATAATGAATGAATAAGAATGAAAATGAAAATATGGTAAAGGATATGTGGATGAAACTTTTGCAGTGCATTTCATTGACTTAAAGAAAAAAAGTGAACGCATGAAAGTTTGATATTTTGAAAAGAGAAATCCAAACATGGTATTGTCATAGACATTCTTTGAGGGTACAAGTTTTAAGATTAAAGATTATTACATCTCTGAATCATCAATAAAGATTGCTCTCTCATACTCAACCCAGTTGCTCAAAACCTCTCCTGGGGCTAACTCGGGAATCCATGGGCAATCATTCTCCTCCTGATCATCATCAGAAACATCATTGACCTCCAGACCCTGCATCTTCTACACAATCTCTGGCTCTTCCTCTAACCCAGCACTGTTGACACAACCGGCTGACTTGACAGTGTCAAACAAAGGGGGAATTTCATCTTCTCTTCCTCTACTCTATGTCTCGTCCTTGCTAGCTTTCTCTTTTTCAATCTCTCTTCAGCTTCCGCCCAGTCCTTAGCCGTCGGCTTAAATCCTAGTCCAAAGGGTTCCTTATGTACGGGTATCTCAACGGCCTGTGTAATTCCGTGCAAGTCTCTTCCCAGTCCTTTTCCTTCATCGAATCCCTTCCTCACCATAAACCTGACACTCATGACAGAGTAATTTGTCATGCTCTTTGGGATAACCTCAGCAACTTCGAAAGTTCTGAAGGAGCATTCATATGACCCCTCCGGTAGTTCCACATAGGAAAAACTAGCTGTGCTTGCCACTACAAAATCTTCCTCCCCTTTGACCTCGACAAACTTTTCTGGGGTAAGGAATTTGACCACCTAGTGTAAGGTTGATGGAACAGCTCCCGCCTGGTGTATCCATGGTCTTCCCAGCAGGCATGAATAGGAAGGGTGTTGAATATCCAGCACTTGGAACATCAGGGGGAATGTTACTCCTCCCACTTCGATAGTTATCTCCACCTCTCCTATGACACTCCTTCTGGTGCCATCAAAGGCTTTCACGATTAAGTGATTGGCTTGAATGTGGGCTTCATCCACTTCTTCAGCATCTTAAGGGGTATAATATTCAAGGCAGAACCATTGTCAATCAAGACATTGCCCATGCTCACATCTTGACATTTGATTGTGATGTGCAATGCCTTTATGCTGTTTCTCATTCCCTTCGGGATATCCTTCTCAGCAAAGGCTATGAACCTGTGTGCTGATATGTTTCCCGCTATGTGATCCAGATCAGCAACACTAATATTCTGAGACACATATGATTGATTCAAAACTTTCAACAGCGCCTTTCGATGTGCTTCAGAGTTCAATAGTAAGCTAAGAATAGAAATCCTAGCGGGCAACCTGTTCAACTGCTCAATTACCTGGTACTCGCTCTGCTTGATAATCTTCAAGAATTCACACTCTTCATGCTCTGACACGGGTTTCTCAACAGTTTCTTCTTCCCTGGGTCTGACCACTTCCTCGGGTTCCCGCATGTTAGTTTGTGGTATCACAGTTCCCTCATTTCTCTCTGGAACCGACTCTGACATTTCTGGAGAGTATACTCTGCCACTTCTTGTCATTCTACCGACACCTGTCACATTTGCTGAGCTGCCTTCCCTTGATGGCGCAACCACCCTTCAATCATGCCTCCACGGTACTTGATGACTATCCATGTAGGGGAACGGCTGTGGAGGTATCACAACTACAGGAGCGATCGGGCTCTGCATGTAAGCTGGTAGTATTATCAGCGGTCTCGGTACAAAAGGTTGAGGCGAACTTACAGGTGGAGCTGGCATGAATGGCTGAGGTCTTATCTTTGGAGGGGCTGGAATGAATGGTTGTACGTATTCTTCTATCACCACGCCAACCTTTTTTTTCTTTATCCTCCACATAAAATTCGATTGCCCCATCATCTATCAGAATCTGAACTTTCTCCCTGAAACTGCGGTATCCTTTAATTCCATGCCCCAAACCATGATAAGGTCATACTTCATCCAAATCATCCTCCCCAAACTCTCCTGAGGTCATCATTTCTGACTTCACCAAAGCCTTGTAGACTGTGGCCATTGGAGTAACCACTTCCCAGACTTGACTCTTCACTGTTTCGGATTTGCCCACCATACTCATTTGATTCCCACCATGATTAGGCAATGGGTTTGCTGGAGTCACATTTGCAAAGCTCAACCTTCCTGATCTTACTAAATCTTGTATTGCGTGTTTTAACCTCCAACAGTTTTCCGTTGAGTGCCCTTCAGTCCAGGAGTGGTAATCACAATGGGTGTTGCGATCATACCAAGCTGCTGGTTCGGCATAGGATTTGAAAATGGCAGCCTTTGCAACAAGTTCTGCTGTAGCAATTGTGGAAGCAACTCATTATAAGTGTATGCGATCGGATCAATTGGGATTCTCCCACTTGCTGGGTCTTTGCTTCCTGCCCAGTTTGACGGATCTTTCTGTTGAATTGTGAGCGGCGCACTGGGACGCTGATTTAGTGGCCTTGGCTGGAATGGCGCTCCCCCAACAGCACTGACATCCCCTAGAGGATGAGTATAGTAGGAGTTCGCCTGATACTGATGATAGTATCCTCTAGGCATGTAGTTGTACCCGTAGTTTCTTGGGTAATATTGTTGCCCCTTATTCCTGGGCCTAAATTCGGTTTTTCCCACTAAGTGCATCTCCTCTTCCTTCTTCCTTTGGCTCTTCTTGGTATGATCTTTTACATCATCCATGTATCCCATTTTCATTGCAGCTTCCATGGCTTCCCTTCTCAAGATTAAGCTGGAATATGACTCTGTCATCTTCGGGAGCAGCGCTTTGAAGTATTCTTTGGGTAGAGTCCTTAGGTATAAGGAATTCACTTCCCTTTCGGGGAGTCCCGGCACCATCAGCGCCACTTCTTTGAAACGCTGTTCATAAGTCGTCAATGATTCGTCGGCCTTTCTTGCCATGTTTGTCAGCGTATCCCGAGTGGGGGCAAGATCCATTAGATACTTGAAGTAGGATAAGAAAGCTTTTTTCATGTCACTCCAGCTCTGAATGTTCCTTGGATCCAGTTGGTTATACCAAGTAATGGCTGACCCTGTCAAACTGAACATGAAGCTGTACATCAGGAACTTGTCATCAGTTAAAAAAGGCACCATCTTGTTCTGGAAACTCAGTCTGTGATCTCTAGGATTCTTCGTGCCATGATACTTCTCAAACTCCGGCATCCTGAATTTGGGAAGAATGATCACTCTTTTAGCCACTATGGTGCTTGTGACACTACGAATTCTAAGATCCTGAATTCCGTCCATGCTTCTCAGCCTATCCCTCTATCCTTCCTTCAATCTTCTGCCAGAACTTCTCATCCTATATCCCCTTCCTCAAATTTTCTTCTCGTGTGAGATCAATGGGCTTGGTTGCAGCAATTCCCAGCGGGTACAACTGAGAATAGTCTTGCTGCGATGATGCCCCAATGTGGAATTTTGGGGGAAGAGGATTAAAGGTCCCAGTTGGCACCCCGGTTGGTGGTGGAAAGGCAAACCTAAATCAACCAGACATTGGAGTCTTAGAGACAGCTGGTCTAGCTGTCGCTCCTAATAATGGTGGGAAGACAAATGACGTACCGCTAGACGCTGGAGGATCTGACGTCACGGGCCTAGTTCTCATTCCTGTTGGTGCTGGGAATACGAAGGACGTTCCGCCGAATGCGAAAGGATTGGTGTTTTCAGTTTCCACCCCAGTCATTCCTGCACTTGCAACCGGCATCCTTCCAGTCGGATTTTCCACATTCTGGGTGCTCCCTTCCACACCTTTACCCTTCATTAATTGCAATAACATGCCCCTCATTTGCTCCATCTGAGTGTTAGTAGCTTCTTCCCAGCGCTTCGCCTCTTCATCTCGGCGAGCTATCTCTTCTTTCAGCCGCTGAAAATCTGCAGTTTGATCGTCCATTTTTCTAGTACTGGACCTAGTATTATACTGCCAAATTTGTTGATGTTACTTCTTGGATGGAGCTATCTTTTGACGTTTCTCTCTGAATCGAAACACCAACCATTAGGATCCATTATTACTACAAATCTTTTTATTATTACTATCTTCTTTAAAGATGAATGGATGCCCTAAAAGGAAGAGTTTACGAGATTTCCCCACCATTGTGATGGAATTCGTAATTCTTTGCTTTTATATCAAAAACCATGACTTTGTGCATTCACATAAGTCAAAGTATCTTTCGCACTGGCATTTATGCAAAGTGTATGTATGAATGACTGAATGACCTAAAAGGAATGTTATGAAGATTCTCCACCATTGTGGTAGCCCTTCATAACTTGATTTTGTGCATTCACATAAACCAAACATCCTTTGTGCATTAATGATTATGTAATAGCTGGTCACATAATACCGAAAACCAAGAGACTGGATTAACTCAAAACAAGGTTTAAAACTCCACATTATTACATCACCCACTCATTCAAACTTGATTACAATTTTAAAACACTTGTCCATTCAACTATTCTAATCTGACTCCACCTAACATGCATCGCTGGCATCCTCCTCCTGCTTGCGCTTGTCAAAGTCTTGATTTAGGGATATGTTCTTGTAAGCATTGATGAATGACCCGAAAAGCTGAATCACCTTCTCCAAACACTCTAGGATCTCATGTTCCCCTACTTCTCTGAGCGCTCTCCGTTCGCAGACCCTCTGAAGCTCACTCTTGATTTTCTTAGCCTTTGTCACTCCTGCCCGGACGTATTCCTGCAGCTCTAACAATTGATTAGTGCGAGTGTGATAACCATCTTCCCACTTGTAGAGCTTATATCGGGTGAAGAACCATGCACGTTGTACCTCTTCCACTTCAGCTCTGTACACCAAATACACGAAATTGGCCTGACGTGTCTCTGCCAGTTTTCCCAAGCGAATAATCTCAGCCTCTAAGTTTTGGATCTGAACTTCATGGGCGGCATTCCTTAACACGGATTGCACTTCGCGCTCAGCTGTCTTCCCTTTTTCTGCTACAAGTTCAGTCGTCAAAGTGGCGATCCTCTGATTGGCACTAGCAAGCTCCGCCTCCTTTTCTTTGAGGACTCTAATTTTTTCATTTTGGTGTCGGACCAAAAAAGATAAGTTGTTGCTAAGATCAATTGATCGAGCTAAAATCAACCCTATTTTTATGGCTATTTTACTATGTTTTTGGATCCATTTATGCTTAAATATATGCTATTTTGATAATATTTGTGTTTTGAGTCTTTAAATAATGTGAAATTGAGAATTTGTTATTTTTCACTATTTTTGGAGCTATTTTGATGACTTTTTACACAGATTTGAGCAAAGTAATTTTGAGCATAGATTTGGAGATTCGAAGTTCGTGTTTGAAGACTATTTGAAGATAATTTGAAGACTTGAAGACTATTGAAGAATTATCTCAAGAGCAAGAACTGAAGATTGGAGCTTAATTGCGAATGATTGAAGACAAGCCCTGAATAAGCCCTTAAGTCAAGGAATTTTGGATATTTTATATGGGAAAATACTCAGCCCATATAAGCCCATAATTGGAGTTAAAATCCCAATTAATGCCGCCCATATCCAAGGAGATATCCAATTCCCGCTTCTAGTCCTAACAAGATTAGGATTCAACGCAGTTTTGGTAGAAAAATCATAACTTTCTAGTCAGACCTCCGTTTGAAGCCCATGAGTACTCGTTGGAAAGCTAACTCCGAGATCTACAACTTTCCTTTGAAGTCCGAAACCCAGTTCTGCCGTTTTCAAGTCTAAAAATGCCATCGAAGTCCCTGCACGAATTTAGGATTTTTCAGGATCCTATTTTGACTAGGATTTTGGTTCTAGGATGACTTTTAATCAAACATAGAGTCTAAGTTAGATCCTAAAACGTCCTAGACTCCTTTCCTACTTAGAATTGGATTACCTAGGGTTATTTCCACTATAAATAGTCACCTCCTATAACACAAATCATACACCTACATATTTTTCACATAGATATTTTTTCTTCTAGTTTTCTTCTAGTTTTTTAAGCAAGGGTGCCGCCACCCTCTCTAGCCATAGAGGGGTGCGACATACCTAGCTATTTTGCAAGGAGATTTCGCCCCTCCAAGGTCTTGTAAGTACTCTTATGCCGCTCATGGATTTTCCCAAATCCATGAGTCGCTAAATTCTTAATACTTCTGATCCTTTGGTGAATTCAATCAATTAAATATGGTGAGATTTTTGTTCTTATAATTTGGTATTTTATTCTTGATAGATAGCATGTTAAATTCTGTTTTAATTCTACAATCTTGATTTTTATTGATTTATTGTGGCCACTAAAGAGGTAATTTGAGAGATTGTTGGCTATATCAAACAACAACAGTTGACGCTTGAGTTTGATTGTATGTAGCGAGTTAACCACGCTCACCGACAAGGTTAATTGGGTTTGTATGCCAATGATCAGATTTATCTGGTTGTTGTTTGGTTTTATTTATTAAGCATGTGTGAAAGAACTAATAAAAGTTGATCTTAATGCTTTGAATCCTAGCAAATCTTTAAGGCTTGATGGCTAATTGATTAGTTAGGAGGAGAAAGGGGTAATTTAAGGCTTGACAGCTAATCTTATCTAAATAGCATGTTAGGGTTTTCCCTAGACCAATTATCATTAAGAATTTAATATTGAATTTATCTTTTAAATCAAGGACCCATAATTAATTTGATTGTTTTCTACCATTGGAGAAGCAGTATGCCCTTTTTAATTATTGTTTTCTTTCTTAATTGCCATAGACTTAGATTTAATTTACTTTGCTTTGTTTTCTAGTTTAATTGTTTTCTTTTTAATTGTTCTTCTTAACCCTCTGCTTTTATATATTGTTTTTGAGAGATTTTAAGGATTGTATTTTCGGATAAAGTCTATCAACCTTCTCTGTGGGATCGACCCCTACTTACCTTATCTGCTTTAGTTAGGATTTTGTTGGGATTATTTTTATGATTGCTGACGACCGATCATCCTTTTCCTCCTCCAATTCCCTTCTGAGGCTCCGATCTATTTCTCCTATTTCCCTGTTTTCCTGTTCAAGTGCAGCATACTCGGAGTTTTCCTCGACAATGGCGACCTCTCTTCTTTTCAGCTCTATGGCTCCGTCCTGGAATGTATCTCTGGAATGGCCAAGCTTTTTATTCTGACTACCACGGAATTCTGCTCTTTCCTTTTCCCTCAGACGGTCTTGCTCCAGGTCCTCCTTCTTTTTGACCAACCTATCTATTTGGACTTGCAAGTTCTCAGCTGTTTCTATCATTTGTGCTTTTTCCTTTTCCCACTTGGTCTTCTTCGACTGAAACCTCTCATCTAGTTCCCGGAGTACGGCCCCTTCACGTAGACGTTTGTTCTAAATTCTTAACTTGGAGAGCTCATCTTCACTGTTTGCCCCCAATCTTATCCTCGGGTTCTTGGCGGGAGGTGGAGCTAAACTCACAACTACTTCCTTATGCCATATTACATATTCTGGAGATGGGGTTGTCTTATACGGCGAGTCAGCCACATATTCCCACTGAGAATTCTTCCGTTGAAGTGCCTTAGACCTTGCTATGTCAACCTCCAACTGCGACCCATGCTCAATGTCAATACTGCATAAACCTTGAATGTCAGGAATGAACTGCCCTACTCCGAACTACCTTAGCACCAAAAAAGTCGAGTAAGTGGTGGTTCCCCAAGGTCCCATCAATAGCATGAATGATTCCCCACTACTTCTATGTACTGGGATCTTGTTCCTCATCCTTCGGGCTCTCCACACAATATTGCTGTGCCCACATTCCTTGAACTAGTCTATCCATTCCTGCACTGTCTTCTTAACCCATGCAATATTCATGAATTCTTTAATAGGATCACTATCCCGGAACTGAATGGCCATCTTGGAAGTATCGATCAAAGGTAGGTGAGTCTTCGTCCATATGGTCAACATGGCCGCACATCCAACGAACTTTCCTTCCCCGGATCTCCTGAAGTAATTTAGAGATCGAATAGTCTCTGCCACGATTGTCGGTGAGATGTCAAAACCATACTTTGCTTGATCTTGGATATCAATCATTAGCTCATCTACATGCGACAAAGCCTTGGGGAATATGATCAAACCGTAAATCAAGAGGGCTATCAACTGGGATCCTCTCTCTTCATTCCCCAAGTGTTCTTCGGCTTTCTGAGTCAGGTAACATTCTCTGAAGGCTCTCACCCCAGTGCTCAAAGTCTTTAGCTCACCCATCCACTGTTCTGCTTTATCCCATGTCATCTCAGAAATGTGCTTACTGATCTGGGGATGCAATCTCCTCCAATAAATCTTGTCATTAGGCTTCCTGGACAAAAACTCATCTAAAGGAAACAACATGGAGCGGTATTCCTCTACTGTAGGCACCATATCTACCTCGTTGAAAACGAAACAGCGTCGAGCGGAATCCTAGAAGTGTATCATGGCTCTTAACAACGAATGATCCACTTCAGCATCGATCAGAGACCCAATGAGCCCATATTTCTGCTTGAACTGTTCCTTGTATGAAAACCTTGCCCACAGACTCTTCAACTTGGCCACAGACTCTTCAACTTGTCCAAAATGGGTTACCGACGAAAATTCAATGCTATAATCCAAAGATGTTACCACTCCATTCTTTTGTTGTTCTGCCCCATTTCTCGGCAAACTACCAACAAGCGATGTCGTATTGGTGCCTCCTTCCGTTGGATGATGTGTGGGTCCTACCCCGCTTGACTCACCCTTTTTCTTAGTTTTTGCCATTATGTGACCACCTAGTGCAATCAATGCATGGAACGAAATAGGAAAAAGGGGAAACACAAAAAGAACACAAGTTAGTAAAGGAAAGTAAGCGTATAAAGTAAATAACAATGCCAGAATTAAAAAGAAATGATGCCCCTTTCTTTTAAAATAAAAGGTTTTCCATAAAACTCGGACACAAAGATCCTCCTGGGACGGGTAGTCTATTTACCAAGAGTAAAGAGAGGCTACTCTTTCTACGGTCCGTATTTTCAAAACGAAAGGGTAAAGGTTCGGAATGTTCCTTTTGTGTACCAACTTATATGCTGGGTTGGTCCACACGTGCTCAGCAGGTTCCCAATTTTGACCCGGCAAGGCCTCATTGGGGGGAGGTTTTTCGCACAACCTATACGGGGACCTGGTTGGTCCCACGAAGGCTTGCTTATCATACCTCCCAAAGTCTGATCAAGGTGGCGAGATGTGAATGCAAGATGCAATCTAAGTTAGGTGTGTGAAGGAACAACCTACCATTGCCCTAAAACTACACCTGACAGACCTAGTAACTAACCACAACAAGAAACAAAGAAAACATCAAGATATGGGTGAAGATAGCAGAAATAAGAATAAGAATCACCAAAGCAATAAAACATAAAGGCAAACAAACCAAAACAAACAAAACAAAGCAACCATTAATTAACTCTAGATCTTGCTTAGGCTAAGCGAGGCCTGACTCTCTAAACGGTCTCCAGTGGAGTCGCCAAGCTGTCGATGGATCCAAAAATTGTGTTCCAGTGTGTCTGTGTATATTTTGTGCTCTTTTCTTTGAGAGAGTGAAGTTTTTTTTTTTTAGCATCTGGATCCCCCTCCCCTGACTCTTACCAGCTATAATTTTTGATTTTTTCTTCAGGTTCTTTCTAACCTTGTCCCATTCTGGTGTAGGTGGAAGGGAATAAAGATAAAGATGGGGCGGATGATGAGTTGTCATAGTGAGTTGGCAGGTTGCTCTCTCAGGTAATCTTTTATCTCTCCCTCTTTGTAATTTCTGATTTTTATTTTCACATTAACCGAATTTGTCCTTTTGAGAATGATAATTTATTTCTCACGTGTAAATTCCTTGCAGGTGATTGAACCTAAATTCCAGCGTGGCACTTGGTTCCAGTGGGATGTCGACAGAAGACCAAGGGTAAAATTCTACACTCTTCTTACTATAATTGGTCCTGAATGATTTTGCAAAATGAATGTTTGTATCTGGCTGGTGTGATTTGTTTGAAGTATTGCTGAATTGGGGCTATTGAACTTGGTTTTGATTGTTGAATTTGTTGTTGATGTACTGGTTATGCTTGAGTGTAATGCTTGTGGTGTGTGTGGTATGAGAGTGCTGCATGACTATGCCTATTCTTACTGAGTGTTGTATGCAATGCTGCTAAAATGTGATGATGTAAATTTAAGTTATGAATGATAAATTGGACTTGAATTATAAAGGCACATGAATGCGATGGATATGCTCAATGAATGCCATCCTATTTGATCTATATTATGCTAAATGTTTGCTTCTATGAATTAGGAGAAATACATGAACTTAATACTATACTATGAATGCTATTGTACTATGGGAAAATGGTTGTCTTTAACTGTTGAAGTATGTGGTGCCATGTTACTGAATTTGAAAGTGCAATGCCTACTGGAAAATTGGTGTGTGTGCCCTGTCTTACTGGACTTCTTCTGTTTTGGTCTTTATGCTGCTGTAAAGTGAATCTAAAATTTTTAGAGATGCTTTGAATTTGTATGCAATGTGAAAATGCTTATACAAATGCATTTCATGTGAGGTATATGCTTTGGATGTATGCGAAAATGGTGATACGCTTGAGATGAAATGGATGCTTCATGGCTATTTCTTGGTTGCTAAAATATGAGTGCTTGATAATGTGAATGCAAAAACTAAATGTGATGCATGCAATTGAATGTAATGAATTTGCAATAAAATTGATGATGGCACTAACTATGAAATGCTATGCAATGAAACTAAGGTGTATTACACCCTGTCATCTAGCGAGAAGGGGTAATAGGCAATGACTTGTTGAAAGAAATGACAAAGTTAGGGGCTGTTTTGACCTCTTGATATTTTGTAATGGTAATTTGGGAAAGGTAAGGCATATGAGGGAAATGAATTTAAGATAATTCCTTCTTGTAACTCCATCTTTTTTTTTTGTATTTTGTAATATATATGTAAACTTTAGCAAATAGATGTAAAACGAAATGCAATAATAAAGACAAAAACTTTTTTTCTCTTCCTTTTATTTAATTCCCAATTGCTATATATAAATCTGAATTTTCCATAGTAACTATGCTAACAATGAAAACTATTTGTTTAACTAAATGCCTTATCCTCATTCTATTTATGTACCATCCAACTAATTCCTAAATCAAGAACTAATTAATCAATGGACCAAGTTGAACCTAAACTCCATGATTAAAACTCACAATGTTGTAATGCTGAATGAAGCTATCACATAAAATGTGCAAAAATGCCAAGTGTTCCTCCTATGACTTTTAATTAACTAATCTAGATTAAAAGTGTATTTGAAATGACCAAAATGCCCCTGGACATGCAAATGACCATAATGCCCTTGGACATGCAAATGACCAAAAGAAGTAAATTGATTTAAATTAAAGGATACAAGACAAAATTGGTGTCTACAGGTTCATTAGCCGACACATCAGCCTCATCACCCATGGCAGCATTATTATCAGTCTTACCTACGGAAGTGGAGACCTTGCCCACGACAGGAAGTTGTTAACATGAGCCACTTTAATTACAACAAAAGCATCGTTCCGTCACGACAAAATTCAAAATTGGAAGAAATGGAAGCA
Organism: Corchorus olitorius; assembly: GCA_001974825.2. Taxonomy (NCBI): domain Eukaryota; kingdom Viridiplantae; phylum Streptophyta; class Magnoliopsida; order Malvales; family Malvaceae; genus Corchorus; species Corchorus olitorius. Next base: position 18,834 of record AWUE01014344.1, read on the forward strand.
ATTCAACACCAATATCAAAAGGGTTGATAAGTGCTTGCCTTGCGGAAGCTGAAAGTGCAGCAAATCCCGCGGGGCCCCTACCTGATTGAGAATCCATCTTCCTATCATAAAGATGCGACCATTGGGCAATTTTGACCAATGATCAATTTGAGATTCAAGCTCCCACTGCAACAAGGAGCTTTCACTCAAAGGGGGCTAAATGTTAGGGGCCAAAATCAGGAAGGCCCAAGTCCACCAAATCTTCTTCAAACGCACTCAAAGGTTGGGCCAATCTATCTCTTATTCACTCCTACTTTCCTTTGGCCCAACAAAACACATACACAAATATTGGGTAAATGGGCCCACAAGTACCTCACAAAAGCCCACCTCTCTTACCCAATAACTAAAAGTCCCCAAACACATTTATAACACAGGGGCACCTCTATTCCAAAGTCCTTAAACACATTTATAACACAGAGGCATTTCTCCTTATGGCAAAGGCTCATAATATATGATATACTTGGGCCTTGCCATCAAATTCCTAACTTTTATATATATATATATATATATATATATATGTAGCAAAAGCCCATATCATATATATTACATTGGGCCTTGTTGCTTCAAAGCTTTCTTTCAGGACCAAAATGCCCAAAACGATGGGGCCTTGCCACCTCACCATCAAGCCAAAAAGTAAAAAGACAAAAGGCACAAAATCCTATCCTCCTGCTGCAGCATGTCAGACTTTCCTACTAAGGAAAGCATCTAAGGGAAGGATTTTACTTAAATTCAAACTTCATCATATTTATCTACTTATGGCAAATGATTATCACTAACTAATCCTCATTGCAGGAGCTAATTGTGGTCCAAGCCCACAAGCGAGAAAGCAAATTGGGGGAAGTGGCTTGGAAGGCAAAAGGGGAAGGAATCTCCCTTGATTATCTTTCTTGAAGGGAGCGGTTATGCTTGGAACCCATTCTTTAACACAAAAAGGGTAATCAACGGGTTGCAGAGGATGGAATCAAAAGCCAAGCTAATTTGACTCTGGGAGGAGCCAGCTAATCTGCTGAAAAAGCAAAATCGATGATGGCGACACATGCTTGATGAAACATGGAATGGATTTCAAGGAAAGAAGGTGACCATTGTTGGTTTCCTCAAATCGGAAGATTCCTTGTCTTGAACCAAGAGGCTACTCACTGAATTAATCCAAAAGCGAAAGCCGAATAGGGTAGCCGGACAAAGGTTCCCACCGGACAAGAGGAACGCTATAAAAAGGGGTCCCCACCGTAAAAAATGGCAGCCGTTCTAGGGAGGAGGATTTTTACAACAATTTTTCAGCCATTTTGGTCACCCACTTCTTGGCTACTCTCAAGTATCACTCCACAAGCATACTCCCCAAGAATCCTTATCACTTATTCAAGGATTACAAGAAACAAAGTCATGAAATCAGTTTCATCCTTTCCAAATCAGTGTTTTCCTCCACTGTCGATGGCTTGTGTTTTGATTCCATTGCTCTCACTGTATTCCTTCTTCTTTTCCCCCAAATCCCACTTCCAATTTGTTTCCCATAATTTTTGAAATTGATAAAGAGTGTTGATTCATTTTATCTCAAAGAAAAATAGATTTCTGCTGTTGTTGAAACGTTCGGGTCCGGGGAACCCTGCCGAAACGACTTTGAAAATGGAGTCACCAGTAATCAAAATTCTAAGGTGTGATTAGTCACATAATCGCTACTTAAGCTAAGTTGAGTCCAAAAGCTCGGCAATGGACCCACTAAACCTAAGGTCCGGTCTTTGCAACCTAAATCTAGGTTCGGGAGTCGATTACGCCCGGGGAAGGATCAGAACCCCCGGAGCGCCCTTCAAGTGACGGTACCTCTTAATCTAACTAGAACTAGTGGGTCAAAAAGAAAAAAGGTTGCTTTTAGTCTTAATCTTTGATTATTGCGAGGGAAAAAGAAAATCCATGGGCTTAAATATTGCGAAAAGAACTCGATTAATTGACTTTCTAAAAAATCTTTTTGAGTTTTAAAGAAAACCCCTTTTCGAATTAAAGCTTTAATTTTTCCGAATTAAGATTAACCCAGAAAGATTTACTAATCCATTTTCGAGTTAATCTTAATCTAAAAACCAGATCAAAGACTTGATTTTCATATTAAGACTAACCCAAAAAAGGACTGGATGATCAATTTCCGAATTAATCTTGATTCAAAAACGATTGAACTCTTAAGAAACTTACCATAAAAACATCTTGAAACATTTCTTTATTATTTTTTTTAAATTGAATAAGAAAACATGGTTTTGAGAAATGACCTTTTTGAAAAAAATCTTTTATTACCTCTTTTAAATTTCCGACTTTTCCTTCTTTTTTTTACCTTTTTCTAAACCTTGATTAATGCATGTGTGCAAATGATGAATGCAAGGTCCAATTTTTAAAAGTTGACTCACGTAACCCGGTTTTTGAAAACACTTCCCGGGATATATGCTCGGAGCCCCGACGCATCCCGAGAAGAGCCGTCTCATCCTCAAAGACATTCAGTGGCCCCGAAAACTCGACCACTCACTGAATGCCCCTTCTTCGGAAGGGTTACGGTCGTTAACTGAATTAGGTAGTGGCATGATATGCAAGCAGATATAATCAATGACAAATAACATGATATGCATGCAATTAACTTCTACTTTACTAAATTATTACAAACCAAGGCCTAACCGGGCCAATTAACTTAAATAACAAAATACTTAAAGAAAAGGTAAGCCTATGGGTCAAATCGAACTAATTGGGGACATTTCTACACATAAAGTAAGCAATTAGCAACATTCAGGGATCAAATAGCAAGAATTAAATATCAATGGTGTGAATTGAGCACTCAATTGCACAATCTTAGCATCATTTTCCAAAATCAAGGGGTAAATTGCATCCAAAATAAATAAAATCCCCAAAGCAGGGGCCAAATTGCACTTAATCAAGAAATAAAAATCAAATCAGGGATAAATTCCTAAATCAAGGGTGAAATTGCACAAAAAAACAAATAATATCCCAAATCAGGGACCATGCTGCAAACGGAAACAAAGTATTGTCTTTATGTGAACTAAATTAAAAATTCCAGGCACTTAATTGAGCTCAAACACAAGTATAAATCTTTAAATGCACTAAAATACAAGTTTTCATGATTTAGAACCATTTCCCTTAGTTTAAGATAAACTTAAAAGAAAAATTAAGCTTTTAAAGCCAAACTTTGATCCTTAAACTAAAACTAATTCCAAGAGATTCACTAATCCCTCCATGAGTTGACCTTTAGTTCTAAGAAATGAAATCCTTAATTTTAAAGCCTAGATTTTTAAAATAAAAATTAGCTCAATATGACATGAAAATCAATTAATAAGCTAATTCCCATTTTAAAAAATTAAGATTTAAATCAAAAGTTTCATTTTTATGCTCAAGATCAATTCAAAAGTGACTATGAATCTATCTTTGAATCAATCATATTTAAAAATCAAAACATGAAAATAAAGACTTGATTTTTCTTTTAAGTTTAAATTAAAATTCAAAGGAAATGATCATAAATAAATTCTAATCATCCTTTTATTCACTTAATTTCATTATAACAAAAAAAATTCATAACTTTAACATGTAAATAGCAATTTTAGCCCTTTAAACATAAACTTTTACCAAAATAAATCATTAAAGCAAAAAAAAAAGATAAACAAATACATAATCTACCATATTTTATTAACCAAAGACAAAACCCTTTTTTAAGAAAAGATTTAAACTTTTTAGCAAAATCATCATTTTAAACATTAAACCATCACACTAAAAGCATAAACACATAGGAACTAATTAAAAGAAATTTCATCAATCATAAAATTGGAAATCAAATTAAATAAATAAAGCAAACAAGCCTCATATCGCAGTAACCAAACGAAATCAGTCGCAAATTGAAACAAATGGAAAAGAAAATGATGAAATTAAAAGAAATGGAAGAAACCTACCCCCAAAACGACGTCATTCTGTTGAAGGGGAAGCTTATAACCCTAATTTCCCCTTTTCCTTCGACAACTTCTTCCTCTTCCCTCAACTCGCGACCCAGAAACCCTAGCTGCTCTAATTTGCAAAGTTTCATCTCCCCACCCTCTTGAACTAGATCCAACAGTTTTTTTTTTAAAAAATTCGATTCCAGTATTCAAGCCTCAAAATCCCTTAAAAACCCGAAATAAAACATTAACATTCATCTTTCAGAAAAGCCCCGAAAACATGAGCAAGGGATGCCACTAATCTTTGAGCCGATCTAAGAGATCTACTCATTTGATTTACCGTCCCTTTCTTTGCTCTCGTTTTTCTCTTTTTTTTTTCCTTTAATTTTCAGCGAAAATCAACCCCAAAAAGAAAACCCTAAGTTTCTTCTCCTCCTCATCTGTACCACCAGAGCTCGAAAATGATCTATATATAGCGTCCCTCAATACCCTAGAGCATTTTTGATAAGAATAGAGCCCTTGTTGAGTTGTTAGATGAGATCTTTTCCTAAATTTCCGTTTAGCCATTGCCAAAACCAATTCGGTTTTGCTATTTTGTCCTCTTGTAGGTTTTGAAGACCTAGGGAGATGATGACTTGGCAACACAGGTGGCTGACTTGGCTATCCAATTTGGCAATCTTGCTCGGCTGTCAGGTAAAATTTCTCTCTGTTCTGTTTATAATACAGTTGGGAATTATTTGTGCGGAGTTGGGTTTTTGGTGAGCAACAGGGTGCACTTCTCTTTCTTCTTGTCTTGTTACTGCCATGTGATTAAATTGTCGCTGTGTGTTGTGATTTGCACTTGATAATGTCCTCTGTTTTGCTGCATCATTGCTTTGTTGCTTTGCCTTTTAATTGCGCATTATTGACTATGTTGCTCTTTTACTTATAATGCCAAGGTTGTTTACTTGTGCTGAATTGCTGCAATACTGAATTTCATGTTACTTCTGTGTATTGGTTCAATGGGTCCATTGCTTGTTTTGCCTTGGCCTCGATCAATTAGCCTGTCGAATTGCCTGACTTGCTACATTATGATATTCTGTGGACTTTGATCTTGTTGCTGTTGAATGCTTCTACTTAGCTAAATTGCTTGTTGTTTTGCCCCTTAGTTGGATTCTGCCTGATGTAGCTCAACCCCCTTTTTTCTTGACAATTCAGTTACACCACACTTTATACGCACTGAATTCACTTGCAGTTTACACGTTTCCATTTTGCATTTCCTTGTTGATTTGAATTACTGTGTTCACAAGCAGTGTAATGCTTGTAACTAATTTTGGATGGCCTATGATTTCTGCAAATTGATGTGCCCTGAATTTTCTGTTTGAAATCGCAAACCTTGCTCGAATTCTGTTTTGCCATTATTGCCTTGCTTTCTTTGCTGGTTTGCCTGCCTCGTGTTGCAATGGATTCGCATGAGTACTTTGATGTACTTCTTGGATGGCATCGTTGGCATCACGAGGCCAGGAACACATCCTGAACCTCATGTCCAACTCTGCTTAAAACAAAAAAACCCCCCAGGCTTTAAACATGTTGTTGTGCTCATTATTTTGTTGTTATTGGTGCAATTCTTTGTTGTTTGACTTGTTGTGCTGTTTATTGTTCCTTAAATGTCATCATTGGCTTAGCCCTCCCCGTGCTAGCCTTTGCACACTCCCATGTACAGCCCTGCATATTGAGGTCTTTCAAAAGATCTTCGACGCACGGTGATCGAGCCAAAATTAACCCTATTTTTATGATCATTTTCCTATACTTTTTGGTATTTTTATGTGTGATTTAACCCTATTTTATAAGTATTTGTGTTTTTGGGTCTTGAAGAGAAGAAAAGTGGAAACTTGTAGTTTTTCACTTATTTTGGAGCTAAATTGATGACTTTTTGCACAAATATGGACTTAGCAATATGGAGTGAAGATTTGGAGATTCGAAGAAGATTTATTCAAGATAATTTGAAGAATTGGAAATGATTGAAGAATTATTTGAAGAAGTAAGAATTGAGGATTGAGCTTAAATCGCAAAGGACTGAAGACAAGCTATGAAGAAGCTCGGAATCTTTGGAATTTTGGATATTTTATATGGGATAATACTCAGCCCATATAAGCCCACAATTGGAATTAAAAATCCAATTTGTGCCTCCTATATCCTAGGAAATATCCAATTCCGCTTATTCCCACTTCTAGTCCTAACAGGATTAGGATTCAGCGCAATCTCGGTAGAAACAGTTATAACTTTCTGCTCAGACCTCCGTTTTAGGCCCGTGAGTAGCCGTTGGAAAGCTAATTCCAAGATCTACAACTTTCCTTCGAAGTCCAAGACCCAGTTCTACCATTTTCAAGCCAAAAATCGCCGTCGAAGTACCTGCACGAATCCAGAATTTTTCAGGATCCTATTTTGATTACGATTTTGGTTCTAGGAAGACTTTTAAGCCAACTTGGAGACCAAGTCAGCCCTTAAAACGTCCTAGACTCCTATCCTACTTAGAATTGGAGGTTCTAGGGTTATTTCCACTATAAATAGTCACCCTATGAAACACAAATCACACGCACAATATCTAAAATATTTTCTCTTCTAGTTCTAGTTTTTCTTCTAGTTTTAGAGCTAGGGTGCCGCCACCCTCTCGTTGCATAGAGAGGGGCGGCAACCCTGTGTTAATCAAGAGGAGGATTTCACCCCAAGGTCTTGTAAGATTTCTTATGCTTGTCATGGATTTGGAAGTAGCTAAATTCTTTATACTTATTATCCTTTGGTGAATCTAATCAATTAGTTATGGTGAGATTTGTGTGCTTATAATTTGATGTTTGTTCTTATGCGATAGTTCTTAAATCTCTGCTTTAATCTGATGATCTGGATGATTGTGGATTTAGAACTGCGGCTAATGATATAATCTGATAGATTGACTGCTAAATCAAGCCATGAAGGATCGTTCGGGCTTGATTGTGAGGTAGCAATTGGAGGCGAAGGATCTTCCTTCCAAGTGATTTTTGGATCAGTGGGTGGAGTAATCTGCTCATTGTTTGGTTTTTTTTTTGAAGCATGCGTGAAAAATAAATTATAGTTGTTCTTAATGCTTTGTTCTTGAGTAATTATCACACTGGATCAAGAGGTAATTGTTTAAAGAATAAAAGGGATAATTCACACTGGATCAAGAGTTTTGTCTAATATGCATGTTAGGGTTTCCCTAGGTTAGTTATCAATTGAGAATTAAATATTGAATTCATCATTTAAATCAATGATCTGTAATTAATTTGATTGATTCTACCATTGGAGAAAAAGTATGCCTTTTAATTATTGTTTTCTTTATTTATTGCCATAGTTTAGATTTACTTTACTCTGCTTTGTTTTCTTTTTAATTGTTGTTTTTAATCCCCTGTTTTTAAGCAAATCTTTTGAGTGATTCTTGAGAATTTTCTCTCTTAGATAAGTCTTATCCCCTTCTCTGTGCGATTCAACCCTACTTGCCCTATCTACTTAGTTAGGTTTTTGTGGGGATTATTTTTGTGATTGTTTAAGACCGATCATAAATTTTGGCGTCGTTGCCGTAGAAGGAAGGAAAAGACTAATCCTAAGAATTTTCTCTTGGTCTTTGTGTTTTTAATTAAAAGAAAATATTTTTCTTTTGTGTTTTGCGTTTTTGAGAAAAAAAAATTGCATTTTAAAATTAAAAAAAAAATCTCTGCTTTTTTCGTTCAAAAAAAAATTTTTTATTTTCTGTTTTTAATTTTTGTTTAAGAACTTTTACTACTACTTTTTCTTTTAAGATTTTGTTTTTCTAGAGAAAAAAAAATCCAATGGAGCAAAAAGCACAAGTGCGAATGATTCATGACCGAAAACAGATTGAAGATTGCGAGCAGCTACAAGAAGAGCACCTGCACCAATATTGGGAGAGATTCAACAAATTATGCGATAACCATCCAAACCATGGGTTTCCTGAAGAAATCCTTCTTGAGTGCTTCTGTTTTGGTTTAGAACCTTGTAGTATGTACCAGCTAGAAATAGCCAGTGGTGGAAGTTATATGCGTAGTGAACTTTTCTTTTCAAAAATTCTTAAGGAGCAAAAGGCGATAATTGAAGAAGAGGTAGCCAAAAGCGCAAGGGAATATCATGATGACGATGGTGTTCCTAGCTTGGCTGGTGATCGGTCGTCAGCAAATCATAAAAATAAAAATCCCAACAATTACTAACTAAAGATAGCTAGGGCAAGTAGGGGTCGATCCCACAGAGAGAAAGGTTATTATTCTTTTTCTTAAAACAAAACAAATAAAATAAAGAAGATTTTGAGAGTAAAATTAAATCAAATCAAACTAACAATTAAGACTATCTAAGAAAACAGTCAAGAAAATTAAAGAAAACAATTAATCAGAAAGCAAAAAATAAATTGAGAAAATAATTGAGAGAAACCTCCAACATAGAATTAATATCCCTCTTGACAACAATAACACGGATCATTGATATCTAAAGATTATGAAAACTCTTGATCCAGTGTGAATTATCCCTTTTACTCTTTAAATAATTACCTCTTGATCCAGTGTGATAATTACTCAAGAATAAAGCATTAAGATCTAGTAATTTACAAGCACAATGGGCAATTAAAAATTGGTCAAAGATTCTTAAATCCCTTGGAAGGAAGATCCTTCGCTTCCAATTGCTACCAAACAATTAAATCCGAAGATCCTTCAAGATTTAATTTAGCTAATGCTACTTAATTTATCAAGAAAGTGCTAGCTTCAATCTATCAAAACAAGCAACATAGAATTCATACAGAGATATTAAGAAATACCCTATTAATTTTCATATAAAAGCACAAAATCTCACCATGATATAAGTCAAGAGATCAATTAAATTCTACATTGGAGAAAAGAAAAGGATTACTCACTCATGAATTGAGTGAGCATCCAAAGAATAAGAAGAAAAACTTATCTAAGGATGGGAAGAAGAGGGGCCGGCGGCTCCTAGGGCAAAACTCCTCCAAATCTTCAACAATTCTTCAAAATAAAATCTCTAAATCTACATACCTCAAAAACCTAGACCTGAGGTGGCTATTTATAGTGGAAATAACCCTAGAAAATCCAATCCTAACTTGGAAAGGGGTCTAAGTTGGTTTTGGGTCTAACTTGGACTCCAAGTTAGAATAAAAGTCATCCTAGAGTAGAATCCAAGTTAAAATAGGATCCTGAAATTTTGCTAAATTCATGCAGGGACTTTGACGGCATTTTTGGACACGAAAACGGTAGAACAGGGTCTTGGACTTCGAAGGAAAGTTGTAGATCTCGGAGTTAGCTTTCCAACGAGTACTCATGGGCTTCAAACGGAGGTCTCAGCAGAAAGTTATGATTTTTCTACCAAAACTGCGCCTGAATCCTAATCCTGTTAGGACTAGAATCGGGAATCTACGGGATTTTGGATATTTCCTTGAATTTAGGAGTCATTAATTGGGATTTTAATTCCAATTAATAATTATATGAGCTGAGTATTTTCCCATATTAAATATCCAAAATTCCTTAGATTCCAGGCTTTTTCATGGCTTGTCCTCAATCCTTCGCAATTAAAGCTCCATTCTTCAATTCTTGCTCTTGAAATTATTCTTCAATGGTCTTCAAATCTTCAAATTGTCTTCAATAAGTCTTCAAACACGAACTTCGAATCTCCAAATCTATACTTAAAATTACTTTGCTCAAATCTGTATAAAAAGTCATCAAAATAGCTCCAAAAGTAGTGAAAATTATCAAATTATCAATTTCACATCTCATAAAGACTCAAATCACAAATATTAACAAAATAACATATACTTAAGCATAAATAGATCCAAAAACATAATAAAATAGCCATAAAAATAGCGTTATTTTTGGCTCGATCAGCTGGCGTCCCTACTCCACCAATGGAAGTCCCCAAGATTGAGCAAGAAGAATCAGAGGCATCAAAAGAAGATATCAAGATGTACATCCCTCTACCTCCTCCTCCAAAATTCGCAGAGCCCATAGAAGAGCCACCAGATGATGAGCAACGTCGTTACCCTAAGCTGAAAAAATTAAGTGTGCTGAGTCTTGTTGATGACCAATTATTGGAACATGTAGATCAAGATTTCTTGGGAATCAACAAGCGTCTTAAGTCTGAATGCTTTGGAGAGATCAAACATGAAGAATGGATATCCATGGATCAATTCTTTTTGGAGGATAAGAAGATTTGCCAACACGAGGACACTTTCCAAAGGCGAGATGAGAACAATGCTAATCAATGCCAAAAGCATCCAATGCTAATCAATGACAAAGATGGCATTGTCATTCCTAGCTATTCATGGAGTCGCCCTCAACAAAATTGGTGATTTCTTTCCTTATCTCTTCTTTTCACTTTCATATTTTTGTGCTCATATTCTTCCAATCTCATCATATTTGCATTATGCTTTGAAGTGGTATGATCCACCCTAACAAAGGGAGATGAAGGAAGGTCTAGCCAAAGACATTAAAGAAAGGTGCTGCTTGGGAGGTAACCCAAGAATTTACTAACAGGTTAATTTTCTTTTTAGTTTTGTTTTTCTTTCTCTTTTTAGGATTTCAAATTAAGGAAACAAGTCGAACAATTGGACTTTACATTTTGAACATTTGCAAAGGAAATCGAATGAAAGCTCAAAGGAGAGAAGCAAAGGATGAAAGCCAACGCACCAAAGGGGATAGCCAAAGGCCAACCTAGCCAACTCGGTTTTTTATCGAGCCAACCTAGCCAAATTATGATCGAGCCAACCACCGGTCATCACCTTGGCAGCCCCGCATCACCACCGGCCATCCACGCCATGCCACCTCTAGCCCGTGCCACATTAATAGAGAAGCTTTCCTAAACTCATCTCCATTTACTTTTTCTTTGCATTGTTTTGTTTTGAATGATTATTGTTTTGATTGCCTATTCCTTGATTTGAATTAGTTGTTTGTATTTCTTTTCTATGTTTTCAATGCTTTGATTTAGATCTTTATAATGACTCATATGCTATGAATGCCATGATTGATGCTTTGAATTGCTTGAATTGCTTGATTGGGTGCACACTTTCTTTGATAGTCAAGTATTTCATTAGCACATCTATTTAGTCATAACACTTATGAGGGACACAACACACACATGTGCATTCACATAGAGAACAATGTGCCTTTTAAGTGTGGGGGAGAGAGTCTACATTAAATAAATGAATAAGATCATGCCGTAGATCATGTCATATATCCATGAAAATTTTCAAAAATTTTGCCAAAATTTTGAATTTTTCATGCATATATTAATTGATTGATTTAATTATGATTGATGAATGCTTAGAATTTTTAAGAATGTTTTATTCATTGATTGATTTTTGGCATTATATCTTATTTCTTAGAATTAGGTATAATTAGAGTTTTGTGAAAAAAGCCTATTATTTATTGCTTCTATGATTATCTATTTCTAGAACTTGTGTTTAATCTTGATTGAAATTACAATTATGAAAGTCTGTCATAGATATGTCAAGGACAAGTGTGGAGGACTACTTATATAAAAGGGTAGTTTAAAAAAAAAGTTTTGTTTTCATAAAAACAAGTGTTTTCATGCAAGAGGAGAAGAGGTATTTCTGCTTAAAAAATCAATCCATTGTTGTCACTCTTTTTTTAAACAAAAGGAGTTAGTAACCCTTGGAAAGAGGATAAGAGGCATGAAATTGCAGAAATATTGTCCCTCTGAAAAAATAAAAAGGAGTCCTTCTAGAGTGCTAGTAGCCTCGAAAAATGGGAGTTAGTAACCCCAAATCATGAACACTTCGAGGTTGATAATCTCAATATTCTAAAAAAAAACTAATTACCCTTTGAAAATCTATTATAACCCACGAAAACCCTTGATTTGTATCCATGATATGCATTCCTTTCAGTAATGGAGATAAAGATGAAGACATTAGCTTATGGAGAGAAGTAATTATATGGTGTGATGAATGGTAAGTGATTAGAACTACTTTAATTACGGTTACTTAAGAATAAAGATGCTTGCTATTTCTTGATCTTTTGAATTGAGTGCTTTTATGATTCTTTGTTATTTTGATTTCATAATTACATTAATCTTTGATATGTGTATGCATTCAAATTTTTCGAAAGGTTTTAAATGGAATTTTGATTTCCATTAGTTTAGGTTTATAGGGTCTATTTTGTGAGTTAGTTTTTGTTTTTGTTTTCGTAGTTTTCTACACTAGTTTGCTAGGGACTAGCAAAGGTTTAGTGTGGGGGAAATTATGATCGAGCCAATATTAACCTTTTTTTATGATCATTTTCCTATACTTTTTGGTAGTTTTATGTGTGATTTAACCCTATTTTATAAGTATTTGTGTTTTTGGGTCTTGAAGAAAAGAAAAGTGGAAACTTGTAGTTTTTCACTCTTTTTGGAGCTAAATTGATGACTTTTTGCACAAATATGGACTTAACAATTTGGAGTGAAGATTTGGATATTCGAAGTTCGTGTTTGAAGATTTACTAAAGATAATATGAAGAATTGAAAATGATTGAAGAATAATGTCAAGAAGCAAGAATTGAGGATTGAGCTTAAATCGCGAAGGACTGAAGACAAGCTATGAAGAAGCCCAGAAGCTTTGGAATTTTGGATATTTTATATGGGATAATACTCAGCCCATATAAGCCCACAATTGGAATTAAAAACCCAATTTGTGCCTCCTATATCCAAGGAAATATCCAATTCCCGCTTATTCCCGCGTCTAGTCCTAACAGGATTAGGGTTCAGCGCAGTCTCGGTAGAAAAATTATAACTTTCTGCTCAGACCTCCGTTTTAGGCCCGTTTGTAGGCGTTGGAAAGCTAATTCCGATATCTAAAGCTTTCCTTAGAAGTCCAAAACCCAGTTCTTCCATCTTCAAGTCCAAAATCGCCGTCGAAGTTCCTGCACGAATCCAGAATTTTTCAGGATCCTATTATGACTAGAATTTTGGTTCTAAGAAGACTTTTAAGCCAAGTTGGACACCAAGTCAGTCCTTAAAACGTCCTAGACTCCTATCCTGCTTTGAATTGGAGTTTCTAGGGTTATTTCCACTATAAAAAGTCACCCTATGAAACACAAATCACACACACAATATCAAGATAATTTTCTCTTCTTTTTCTCTTCTAGTTCTAGTTTTTCTTCTAGTTTTAGGGCTAGGGTGCCACCACCCTCTCCTTGCATAGAGAGGGGCGGCAACCCTAGGTTATTCCAGAGGAGGATTTCACCCCAAGGTCTTGTAAGTTTTCTTATGCTTCTCATGGATTTGGAAAAATCCATGATTAGCTAAATTCTTTATACTTCTTATCCTTTGGTGAATCTAATCAATTAGTTATAGTGAGATTTGTGTGCTTATAATTTGATGTTTGTTCTTATGCGATAGTTCTTAAATCTCTGCTTTAATCTTTATGATCTAGATGATTGTGGATTTAGAACCGCAGCTAATGATATAATCTGATAGATTGACTGCTAAATCAAGCCATGAAGGATCGTTCGGGCTTGATTGTGAGTTAGCAATTGGAGGCGAAGGATCTTCCTTCCAAGGGATTTTTGGATCGGTCGGTGGACTAATCTGCTCATTGTTTGGTTTTCTTTTTGAAGCATGAGTGAAAAATAAATTATAATTGTTCTTAATGCTTTGTTCTTGAGTAATTATCAAACTGGACCAAGAGGTAATTGTTTAAAGAATGAAAGGGATAATTCACATTGGATCAAGAGTTTTGTCTAATATGCATGTTAGGGTTTCCCTAGGTCAGTTATCAATGGAGAATTAAATATTGAATTCATCTTTTAAATCAATGATCTGTAATTAATTTGATTGATTCTACCATTGGAGAAGAAGTATGCCTTTTAATTATTGTTTTCTTTATTAATTGCCATAGTTTAGATTTACTTTACTCTGCTTTGTTTATTTTTTAATTGTTGTTTTTAATCCTCTATTTTTAAGTAAATCTTTTGAGTGATTCTTGAGAATTTTCTCTCTTAGATAAGTCTTTTCCCCTTCGCTTTGGGATTCAACCCCTACTTGCCCTATCTACTTAGTTAGGTTTTTGTAGGGATTATTTTTATGATTGTTTAAGACCGATCATAAATTTTGGCGCCGTTGCCGGGGAAGGAAGGAAAAGACTAATCCTAAGAATTTTCCCTTGGTCTTTGCGTTTTTAATTAAAAAAAATATTTTTCTTTTGTGTTTTGCGTTTTTGAGAAAAAAATTGCATTTTAAAATTACAAAAAAATCTCTGGTTTTTTCGTTCAAAAAAAAATTTTGATTTTCTGATTTTAATTTTTGTTTAAGAACTTTTACTACTGCTTTTTCTTTTAAGTTTTTGTTTTTCTAGAGAAAAAATATCCAATGGAGCAAGAAGCACAATTGCGAATGATTCATGATCGAAAACAGATTGAAGATTGCGAGCAGCTACAAGAAGAGCACCTGCACCAATATTGGGAGAGATTCAACAAATTATGCGATAACCATCCAAACCATGGGTTTCCTGAAGAAATCCTTCTTGAGTGCTTATGTTTTGGTCTAGAACCTTGTAATATGTACCAGCTAGAAATAGCCAGTGGTGGAAGTTATATGCGTAGTGAACTTTTCTTTTCAAAAACTCTTAAGGAGCAAAAGGCGATAATTGAAGAAGAGGTAGCCAAAAGCGCAAGGGAATATCATGATGACGATGGTGTTCCTAGCTTGGCTGGCGTCCCTACTCCACCAATGGAAGTCCCAAGATTGAGCAAGAAGAATCAGAGGCATCAAAAGAAGATATCAAGATGGACATCCCTCTACCTCCTCCTCCAAAATTCGCAGAGCCCATAGAAGAGCCACCAGATGATGAGCAACTTCGTTACCCTAAGCTGAAAAAATTAAGTGTGCTGAGTCTTGTTGATGACAAATTTTCGGAACATGTAGATCAAGATTTCTTGGGAATCAACAAGCTTCTTAAGTCTGAATGCTTTGGAGGGATCAAACATGAAGAATGGATATCCATGGATCAATTCTTTTTGGAGGATAAGAAGATTTGCCAACACGAGGACACCTTCCAAAGGCGAGATGAGAAAAATGCTAATCAATGACAAAAGCATCCAATGCATCAACCTCTCACGACGACAAAGATGCCATTGTCATTCCTAGCTATTCATGGAGTCGTCCTCAACAAAATTGGTGATTTCTTTCCTTATTTCTTCTTTTCACTTTCATATTTTTGTGCTTATATTCTTCCAATCTCATCATATTTGCATTATGCTTTGAAGTGGTATGATCCACCCTAACAAAGGGAGATGAAGGAAGGTCTAGCCAAAGACATTAAAGAAAGGCGCTGCTTGGGAGGCAACCCAAGAATTTACTAACATGTTAATTTTCTTTTTAGTTTTGCTTTTCTTTTTCTTTTTAGGATATCAAATTAAGGAAACAAGTCGAACAATTGGACCTTACGCTTTGAACATTTGCAAAGGAACTCGAATGAAAGCTCAAAGGAGAGGAGCAAAGGATGAAAGCCAACGCACCAAAGGGGATGGCCAAAGGCCAACCTAGCCAGTTCGATTTTTTATCGAGCCAACCTAGCCAAATTATGATCGAGCCAACCACCGGTCATCACCTTGGCAGCCCCGCACCACCACCGGCCTTCCACGCCATGCCACCTCTATCCCTTGCCACATAAATAGAGAAGCTTTCCTAAACTCATCTCCATTTACTTTTTCTTTGCATTGTTTTGCTTTGAATGATTATTGCTTTGATTGCCTATTCTTGATTTGAATTAGTTGTTTGTATTTCTTTTTTATGTTTTCTATGCTTTGATTTAGATCTTTATAATGACTCATATGCTATAAATGCCATGATTGATGCATTGAATTGCTTGAATTGCTTGATTGGATGCACACTTTCTTTGTGAGTCAAATATTTCATTAGCACATCTATTTAGTCATCACACTTATGAGGGACACAACACACACATTTGCATTCACATTGAGGACAATGTGCCTTTTAAGTGTGGGGGAGAGAGTCTAATAGAGAGTCTACATGCAATAAATGAATAAGATCATGTCATAGATCATGTCATATATCCATGAAAATTTTCAAAAATTTTGCCAAAATTTTGAATTTTTCATGCATATATTAATGGATTGATTTAATTATGATTGATGAATGCTTAGAATTTTTAAGAATGTTTTATTCATTGATTGATTTTTGGCATGATATCTTATTTCTTAGAATTAGGTATAATTAGAGTTTTGTGATAAAAGCCAATTATTTATTGCTTCTATGATTATCAATTTCTAGAACTTGTGTTTAATCTTGATTGAAATTACAATTATGAAAGTATGTTATGGATATGTCAAGAACAAGTGTGGGGGACTACTTATATAAAAGGGTAGTTAAAAACAAAAAATTTGGTAGTAACCCCAAATCAAGAACACTTCGAGGTTAGTAACCTCAATTTTCTAAAAAAAAAAACAAATTACCCTTTGAAAATCTATTATAACCCACGAAAACCCTTGATTTGTATCCATGATATGCATTCCTTTCAGTAATGGAGATAAAGATGAAGACATTAGCTTATGGAGAGAAGTAATTATAGGGTGTGATAAATGGTAAGTGATTAGAACTACTTTAATTATGGTTACTTAAGAATAAAGATGCTTGCTATTTGTTGATCTTTTGAATTGAGTGCTCTTATGATTCTTTGTTATTTTGATTTCATAATTACATTAATCTTTGATATGTGTATGCTTTCAAATTTTTCGAAAGGTTTTAATTGGAATTTTGATTTGCATTAGTTTAGGTTTATAGGGTCTATTTTGTGAGTTAGTTTTTGTTTCTATTTTTCATAGTTTTCTACACTAGTTTGCTAGGGACTAGCAAAGGTTTAGTGTGGAAGAAATTATGATCGAGCCAAAATTAACCTTATTTTTATGATCATTTTCCTATACTTTTTGGTATTTTTATGTGTGATTTAATCCTATTTTATAAGTATTTGTGTTTTTGGGTCTTGAAGAAAAGAAAAGTGGAAACTTGTAGTTTTTCACTCTTTTTGGAGCTAAATTGATGACTTTTTGCACAAATATGGACTTAGCAATTTGGAGTGAAGATTTGGAGATTCGAAGTTCGTGTTTGAAGATTTATTGAAGATAATTTGAAGAATTGAAAATGATTGAAGAATTATGTCAAGAAGCAAGAATTGAGGATTAAGGTTAAATCGCGAATGATTGAAGACAAGTTATGAAGAAGCCCGGAAGCTTTGGAATTTTAGATATTTTATATGGGATAATACTCAGCTCATAAAAGCTCACAATTGGAATTAAAAACCCAATTTGTGTCTCCTATATCCAAGGAAATATCCAATTCCCGCTTATTCCCGCTTTTAGTCCTAACAGGATTAGGATTCAGTGCAGTCTCGGTAGAAAAATCATAACTTTCTGCTCAAACCTTCGTTTTAGCCCCGTGAGTAGGCGTTGAAAAGCTAATTCCGAGATCTACAACTTTCATTTGAAGTCCAAGACCCAGTTCTGCCATCTTCAAGCCCAAAAAGCACTATCGAAGTTCCTTTACGAATCCAGAATTTTTCAGGATCCTAATTTGACTAGGATTTTGGTTCTAGGAAGACTTTTAAGCCAACTTGGAGACCAAGTCAACCCTTAAAACGTCCTAGACTCCTATCCTACTTAGAATTGAAGTTTCTAGGGTTATTTCCACTATAAATAGCCACCCTATGTAACACAAATCACACACACAATATCTAGATAATTTTCTCTTCTTTTTTTCCTCTTCTAGTTCTAGTTTTTCTTCTAGTTATAGGGCTAAGGTGCCACCACCCTCTCTTTGCATAGAGAGGGTGATCGAGCTAAATTAGACCCTATTTTTATGGCTATTTTACTATGTTTTTGGATCCATTTATGCTTAAATATTTGCTATTTTGATAATATTTGTGTTTTGAGTGATGGGAAAATGAGAATTTGTTGTTTTTCACTATTTTAGGAGCTATTTTGAGGACTTTTTACACAGATTTGAGCAAAGCAATTTTGAGTATAGATTTGGAGATTCGAAGTTCGTGTTTGAAGACTATTTGAAGATAATTTGAAGACTTGAAGATTTTTGAAGAATTATTTCAAGAGCAAGAATTGAAGATTGGAGCTTTAATTGTGAAGGATTGAAGACAAGCCATGGATAAGCATTTAAGCTTTGGAATTTTGGATATTTTTATATGGGAAAATACTAAGCCCATATAAGCCCATAATTGGAGTTAAAATCCCAATTAATGCCGCCTATATCCAAGGAGATATCCAATTTCCGCTTATTCCCGCTTCTAGTCCCTGCACGAATCCAGGATTTTTCAGGATCCTATTTTGACTAGGACTTTGGTTCTAGGATGACTTTTAATCTAACTTAGAGTCTAAGTTAGACCCTAAAACGTCCTAGACTCCTTTCCCACTTAGAATTGGATTACCTAGGGTTATTACCACTATAAATAGCCACCTCCTGTAACACATCACACACCTACATATTTTTCACATAGATATTTTCTCTTCTAGTTTTCTTCTAGATTTTTAGGCAAGGGTGCCTCCACCCTCTCTAGCCATAGAGGGGTGCGACATACCTAGTTATTTTGCAAGGAGATTTCGCCCCTCCAAGGTCTTGTAAGTACTCTTAAGCCGCTTATGGATTTTCCCAAATCCATGAGTAGCTAAATTCTTAATACTTCTGATCCTTTGGTGAATTCAATCAATTAAATATGGTGAGATCTCTGTTCTTATAATTTGGTATTTTATTCTTGATAGATAGCATGTTAAACTCTGTTTTAATTCTGCAATCTTGATTTTTATTGATTTATTGTGGCGACTAAAGAGGTAATTTGAGAGATTGTTGGCTAGATTAGACAACAACGGTTGACGCCTGAGTTTGATTGTATGTAGCAAGTTAACCACGCTCACCGGCGATGTTAATTGGGTTTGCATGCCAGTGATCAGATTTATCTGGTTGTTGTATTGTTTTATTTATTAAGCATGTGTGAAAGAACTAATAAAATTTGATCTTAATGCTTTGAATCCTAGCAAATCTTTAAGGCTTGACGGCTAATCGATTAGTTAGGAGGAAAAAGGGGTAATTCAAGGCTTGACGGCTAATCTTATCTAAATAGCATGTTAGGGTTTTCCCTAGACCAGTTATCATCAAGAATTTAATATTGAATTTATCTTTTAAATCAAGGATCCATAATTAATTCGATTGTCTTCTACCATTGGAGAAGAAGTATGCTTTTTAATTATTGTTTTCTTTCTTAATTGTCATAGACTTAGATTTAATTTACTTTGCTTTGTTTTCTAGTATAATCGTTTTCTTTGTAATTGTTCTTCTTAACCCTCTGTTTTTACGTATTGTTTTGAGAGATTTTAAGGATTGAATCTCGGATAAAGTCTATCACCCTTCTCTGTCGGATCGACCCTACTTACCCTATCTACTTTAGTTAGGATTTTGTTGGGATATTATTTTTATGATTGCTGACGACCAATCATAAATTTTGGCGCCGTTGCCGGGGAAGGAAAATAGACTCATCTGAAGACGAATCCTGGGAATTTTCTCTTAGTCTCTGCGTTTCTTCTCTAAAAAAATATTTGTTTCCGCGTTTTTCTTAAAAAAATATATATTTTCTTTTATTTTCTGTCTTTAATTTTAATTCTTGTTTAAGAACTTTTACTACTAATAATTTTTCTTTTGAGTTTTTGAGTTATCCTAGGAAGCTGCATGCCAAAGACAAGAAGTAGTGGTAAAGAAGACTTTGAATTTGATCCAGAGCCAGAAAAGAACACTATTTTCGCTAAGGAAGGAGAAATCAAATCGACAACAAAAAGAGGTGTCATCCAATTCAAGTTCTCAATCAAGTCCTCCTAGATCTGCTGCTTAAACATCATCACAAGACATGGCAAACGAAGAACCTAAAACCCTGAGAGAGTTTTCTGCACCAAACCTCAATGCACAACGCTTAGAAATTCGATATCCAGATACGACTGCAAATTTTAAGATTAAATCTGGATTTATTCAGATTTTACCCAAATTTCATGGTCTGTCTGGAGAAGATCATCACCGACATCTGACGGATTTCCAGATTACCTGCACATCAACAAATATTCAAGGTATCTCTGAAGACCAATTCAAGCTAAGAACTTTTCCGTTCAATCTTGTGGATCGTGCAAAAGATTGGTTGTACCTCTTACCAACTGGTTCAATCACATCTTGGACGAGCCTTAAGAAGTTGTTCTTGGAAAAGTACTTTACTGCTCATAAAGTATCAAGTATAAGGAAAGAGATTTGCGGAATTAAGCAACGCCATGGAGAAACAATGCACGAATATTAGGAACGTGTCAAGACACTATGTGCGAGCTGCCCCAACCATCAAATCATTGAACAGTTGCTGATTCAGTACTTCTACGAAGGACTACTACCGTTTGACAGATCTTCTATAGATTCTGCAAGTGGAGGAGCTTTCATAGACAAAACTCCCACCGATGCTTGGACTTTAGTGGAGAACATGGCTGCCAACACTCAACAATTTGGATCTCAAGAAGACTATTCAAGAGAAGGCAATACAAGAAGAATCAATGAAGTCTTTATCCATTCCACCTCACTAGAGCAACAACCTCAAGAAACAAACTAACAAGTCGCTGCGCTCACTGATTTATTCAATGCGAATTTTTCAAGCGTGCCTAACGTTTGTGGTATTTGTAAACAACGACACTAAACTGATAAGTGCCCTTCTTTGGAACACACCGTGCAAGAAGCCAATGCTGTTGGAATGCAAGGAGCATATCAAAGGAAGCCTAAACCTTATTGGAGAGCCGAGCAACCAAGTCAACAATATGATAACCAAGGTAACTATCAAGGAATGCCAATGAATTATCAAAGGCCTAACTCTCAACAATCTTCTCAAGCTGTCGAGATGCAACAAATGAGAGAAGCTATGGAGATGATGAGGAAACAAATCAGTCAATTGGCTAGTGACATGAGTGAACTCAAGACACAAGGTCAACAAAGGATCCCATCACAATCAAAGGTACCTCCGAAGGAGAATGTAAGTGCAATCACTTTAAGGAGTGGAAAAGAGTTGGAAAAGAGTTGGAAAACCCCTATCCAACCCATGCCGCACAAGATGAAGGAGAGTCGAGCTACACCAAAGAAGAAGAATTGCAAGTGTCTGCCAAAGAAATCAAGATTGAAGATGAACCCAGAAAAGATGGCGCAACCACCAAGAAGACTGCCGCCGACAAGACTGATTCCAAGGTAGATGCCGCCATACCTTTTCCATCAAGATTGAAGAAGCCAAAGAAAGAAGAGGATGATCAAGATATTTTGGAGATACTTCGAAAAGTTGAGGTCAACATCCCACTTCTTGATGCTATTCAACAAATTCCAAATTATGCAAAGTTACTTAAACAACTTTGTACCAACAAGAAAAGGTTACAAGGTAAGGTAAGTGCTGGAGTTAATGTCTCTGCTGTGCTTCAAAAGAGTTTACCTCCTAGAAGTAAGGATCCAGGTATGTTTTCATTACTTGTTCTATTGGAAGAAGTGTTATAGAGAATGCTATGCTAGATTTAGGTGCATCTTTAAGTGTTATCCCTTTTTCTTTTTATCAATCTTTAAATCTTGGTCCTTTGAAAAATACTGATGTGATTCAGCAATTAGCTGATGGATCTTTTGTTCATCCCAAAGGTATTCTAGAGAATGTCTTAATTAAAGTTGAACACTTAATTTTTCCTATTGACATCTTTGTTATGGAGAGGGAATATTCGAAAGATCAATGTCCTCTTTTATTAGGAAGACCTTTTCTAAGAACTTCCCATACTAAAATTAGATGTATTCGATGGTTCATTGACTATGAATTCGATGGTGATATAATCCACCCTACGAAGTTCATCTCAATCGCCATTGAATTCTAACAAGTTTGTTTGTGCTGTGAGTGTTAAAAGTGCTAAAAAAGGAGCCCGAGAAGAATCTTCATCGATGTCATCTTCTCAAATTTCCAAAGGGAGACAAAGGATAGCAACTTTTCAGCAACATGAAGTTGAGCCTTTTTATCGAGCTTGGGATTGATTCAAGAAGCTCTGCGCAACAAGCCCTCACCATGCCATATCACAACAACTTTTGATTACATACTTCTATCAAGGATTAGGAGTAGATGGTCAAATTCTTGTGGATAGCGTGGACAACATCCCTTTGTTCGATAGAACCCCTGATGCTGCGTTTGAAGCACTGGAATCTTTGACTAAAGCAATTGCACCCCCTAGCTTTAGAAAGATTCAAGCAAAGAAGAAGCAAGAAGCCAACAAGAATGGAGTTCAGCCACAAGGAGAGAAGCAGAAGATGGAAGTCAAGCAACCAGAGGAAGATGCTCAAGGTCATGATCGAGCTAACTCAGCCGGCCATTGCCCGGTTGTGACCCGGCAATCCTCACCTATGGCCCTGATACCACTGGCCATACCCGAGCCGCGCCGAGACACATGCCCGGCCATCCGAGCCACATGCCCGGACATCCGCGCTATCCTCTGCGCCGAGTGCCTGGCCAGCTGAGCCATTTGCCCGGCCATACCCGGCCAAAACAGCATCCTCCGCGCACCATGCCTGGCCATCCGCGCCGCCTGCCCGGTTAAGCTAGCCATCAGCCGCGCCATCTTATGTTTCTATCCGGCCATATCCGGCCAGTGCCGCACCACTGCCAAGCCACAACCGGCCAACCACAGAGCCACCTCGAGTTTTCACCAAGCTAGGACCGGCCATCACCGTGCCATTAGCGGCCAAATGCTTTGCAAGCCATCCACACACCGTGTCGCCACCGGCCATGTCTGTGCGATCGCCATTCCTAGCCGCCACATCAACTTTGATGAATTCAAGTCTTGATAAAATTCAACTTGAAGTTCTCAAAGCCATCAATGATACTTTCAAAATCATTGTGGAATTATTGAAGGAATATACCCATAGTTCCTTTACCCTTGAAGAATAATTTCTTTAAGGCAGTCTAGCCAAAGACCTTAAAGAAAGGCGCTTATTGGGAGGCAACCCAATGATTTCGCATGAAAAACAGAAGGAAAGCAAATGGAGCTTAATTTGGACGATTGCAAGCTGAATTTGAAAGGAGTCCAGTTTCAGAAGTCAATGATGGAGCCTATGCCTACAAATAGAGAAGCTTTCTTTAACCCTATCTTTTTAATTTTCCTTGCATTATTTTGTCTTGATTGATTATTGCTTTGATTGCTTGCCTATTCTTTGATGTGAATTAATTGTTAGTGTTAGTTTTATTTTCTGCATTTAAATACACCACATGAGCATACATAATATCAGTTGTTTGTGTTAATTTCTTATGTGTTTCCACATTGAGGACAATGTTTCTTTTTCAGTGTGGGGGAGAGAGTCTAATAGGGAGTTTACATGCATATTGATCATAATCTTAATTAATGACATAATTTTTTCAAAAATTTTGAATTTTATGCATATATTAATTGATTTGATTTAATTATGATTGAAGAATGCTTAGATTTTTTAAGAATATTTTATTTGATTGATTGATTGATAACATAATATCTTATTTCTTAGAATTAGGTATAATTAGAGTTTTGTGATATGATCTTATTGTTTATTTCTTCTATGATTGCCTATTTCTAGAACTTGTGTTTAATTTTTATTGAAATTACAATTATGAAAGTATGTTATGAATACGTCAAGAACAAGTGTGGGGGACTACTTATATAAAAGGGTAGTTAAAAAATTGTTTTCATAAAAAGAAGTGCTTTCATCCAAGAGGAGAAGAGGTATTTCTGCATACTTTAAAAAAAAATCAATCCATTGTTGTCACTCTTTTCTTTAAACAAAAGGAGTTAGTAACCCTTGGAAAGAGGATAAGAGGCTTGGAATTGCAGAAATATTGTCCCTCTGAAAAATAAAAAAAGAAGGAGTCCTTCTAGAGTGCTAGTAGCCTCAAAAATGGGAGTTAGTAACCCCAAATCATGAACACTTCGAAGTTAATAACCTCAATTTTCTAAAAATCAATTACCCTTTGAAAATCTATTATAACCCACACGAAAACCCTTGATTTGTATCCATGATATGCGTTCCTTTGAGTAATGGAGATAAAGATGAAGACATAAGCTAATGGAAAGAAGTAGTTATAGGATGTAATGAATGCTAAGTGATTAGAACTACTTTAATTATGGTTACTTATGAATAAAGATACTTGCTATTTGTTGATCTTTTGAATTAAGTGCTCTTATGATTCTTTGTTATTTTGATTTCACAATTATGTTAATCCTTAATATGTGTATGCATTCAAAGTTTTTGAAAAGTTTAAATTAAGATGGAATTTTGATTTGCATTAGTTTAGGATTATAGGGTTGTTTTTAGGTGTTCAAGTTTAGTAAGTTCATAGTTTTCTACACTAGTTTGCTAGGGACTAGCAAAGATTTAGTGTGGGGGAAATATGATCGAGCTAAATTAGACCCTATTTTACGGCTATTTTACTATATTTTTGGATCCATTTATGCTTAAATATATGCTATTTTGATAATATTTGTGTTTTGAGTCTTTAAGTGATGTGAAAATGATAATTTGTTGTTTTGCACTATTTTTGGAGCTATTTTGATGACTTTTAACACAGATTTGAGCAAAGCAATTTTGAGCATAGATTTGGAGATTCGAAGTTCGTATTTGAAGACTATTTGAAGATAATTTGAAGACTTGAAGATTTTTTAAGAATTATTTCAAGAGCAAGAATTGAAGATTGGAGCTTTAATTGCGAAGGATTGAAGACAAGCCATGGATAAGCCTTCAAGCTTTGGAATTTTGGATATTTTTATATGGGAAAATACTAAGCCTATAATTGGAGTTAAAATACCAATTAATGCCGCTTATATCCAAGGAGATATCCAATTTCCACTTATTCCCGCTTCTAGTCCTAACAGGATTAGGATTCAGCGCAGTTTTGGTAGAAAAACTCATAACTTTCTACTCAGACCTCCGTTTTAGGACCATGAGTACTCGTTAGAAAGCCAACTCCATGATCTACAACTTTCCTTTGAAGTCCAAGACCCAGTTCTGCCGTTTTCAAGCCCAAAAATGCCGTCAAAGTACCTGCACGAATCCAGGATTTTTCAGGATCCTATTTTGACTAGGATTTTGGTTCTAGGATGACTTTTAATCTAACTTAGAGTCTAAGTTAGACCCTAAAACGTCCTAGACTCCTTTCCTACTTAGAATTGGATTATCTAGGATTATTTCCACTATAAATAGCCACCTCCTGTAACACAAATCACACACCTACATATTTTTCACATAGATATTTTCTCTTCTAGTTTTCTTCTAGTTTTTTAGGCAAGGGTGCCGCCACCCTCTCTAGCCATAGAGGGGTGCGACATACCTAGTTATTTTGCTAGGAGATTTCGCCCCTCCAAGGTCTTGTAAGTACTCTTAAGCCGCTCATGGATTTTCCCAAATCAACGAATAGCTAAATTCTTAATACTTCTGATCCTTTGGTGAATTCAATCAATTAAATATGGTGAGATCTCTGTTCTTATAATTTGGTATTTTATTCTTGATAGATAGCATGTTAAACTCTGTTTTAATTCTACAATCTTGATTTTTATTGATTTATTGTGGCCACTAAAGAGGTAATTTGAGAGATTGTTGGCTAGATCAAACAACAACAGTTGACGCCTGAGTTTGTTTGTATGTAGCGAGTTAACCACGCTCACCGGCGAGGTTAATTGGGTTTGCATACCAGTGATCAGATTTATCTGGTTGTTGTATGGTTTTATTTATTAAGCATGTGTGAAAGAACTAATAAAAGTTGATCTTAATGCTTTGAATCCTAGCAAATCTTTAAGGCTTGACGGCTAATCGATTAGTTAGGAGGAAAAAGGGGTAATTTAAGGCTTGACGGCTAATCTTATCTAAATAGCATGTTAGGGTTTTCCCTAGACCAGTTATCATTAAGAATTTAATATTAAATTTAT
>AWUE01014346.1:0-37220 GCA_001974825.2 Corchorus olitorius
GCTGCAGAGGAAGCCTTTCTTTTTAGGGTTTGAAGCAGCACCACGCCTTCCAAGCTGTTGAAAAACAGTTATTTTAGTGGCAATGACAGGCATACACAACAAGATTCCCAAACTCATTAAGAAAATTTGCATACAAGTTGCCTTTGGTACTTACATTTTCAACATCCCTTGCTGAGCTTTTTCCTGCCACATGATTTGATGAAGATAAAGCTGGGGCAGAAGTTAATGAGCTTGCAGACTTGCCCATAAACTTAGCTCTTGATCTGGGACTTGTTCTAAAGGCCGGCTCAGTGCTGCTTATGACCCTATGCTCAGCATCAACCCAGGTTCTTCCTGAACTTTGTTGTCTACCTCTACCTCTTGGGGGTTTGAAGGGTTGTGCTTTTGCTGGAGCAGGATTCTCGGAAATTGGAGCAGAAACTGGTCGAGGAGTCCTGTTTGCAGTGGCAATTGCACTTGCACTGACTTTTGCAGGGGCATCAGCTGCAAAGGAAACAGATGCAGTACAAGCCCCAAATCCTGCAAAAAAAAAAAAATTCATCAGTCTCAAATAAGTAAAAAACAAATCAATGGAGTGTAGATCTAAAAAAACTTACCTGAAAACACTGCATAGGCATCCGCCAGATTATGTGAAACAGAAGCATTTGCAGCAGCAGTCTTCCTCTTCACTGGTTCCTTCTGCCTTGACTGTTGATGGTTGAGTTCTTGATTATCTAGATTTACACCCATGTTTTTTGATGAAGTTGCAGTGGAGGCGGCAGCAGCTGAAGTTGAGGTTTGTCCCTAGCAGAAATACCAAGTGCTTAGTCATTGAAAACTTTTATTTATATTGGCTGTCATGTGCAAAACAGTATGGTGATATAACTCACTAAAAGACAAAATATTAAAATTACCTCACTACCCTTAAAGTCACAGCTCCTCTTGTTGTGGCCTTCCCTTTTGCATAGTCCATAGGTCATAATCATGCCCTTCCTTGAGACCCCATTGGGATTCTTGGGCTTGTTTTTGGGCTCCTCATTTGGATCTTTTTTTCTTGCTGTCTTGGGCCTGCCAGGCATCACCCTATAGGGAGGTGGTTGTGGTTGAGGCCCAACATACTCTTCTCCAACATTCCAGTCATGCATTCCAGGCATGGGCTCCAATGGAAAGCCATATGTCAGCTCATATGTGTCTTGCAAGTACCAGCTTGAGACATGGTCTTCAATCTTCTGTTTGAGGTGTCGAATTGCACACACAACATGTGCACAAGGTATGCCTGACAAATCATACCTACGACAACTACATTTTTTTTTCTCTTAAGTGAACTGTGAACTGTTCTTGACCTTGCTGAATCTCAAATCCATTGGCCCCATTGAAGTGTACATAGCATTTATCAGACTCGAGTGCATTCTTCCTGATGATTGCCCAAATGTTAGGACCCAAACCCCCCTTCCACCTTTTTGCTTCTGCCCTTTTCTCACCAATCCTAACCATACCTCTTCTTCTTATAGCTTCAAAAAGTGAAATCACAGGCATCTTCCTTGCAGTCAGCAATGTTCCATTAAAAGCTTCACACATGTTATTGTCATTAACATCACAACATGTTTCAGTAGAAAAGAAGCACTTTACCCATTGCTTGACTGGTGTTTTTAGCAGATCAGCATGAGCATCTCCATCCTTTGCCTCCAACTCCGTAAGCCTCTTCTTATACTCTCTTTCATTAGGAGACTTTCCAATCTTAAAAAATAACCTCTTCAGATCAGGTCCTCTGTGCTTCTTGTTTCTCCAATTGTAATACATGTGTCTGGCGCAATACCTATGCTCAGCCAAGGGGAACAACTCCTCCATAATTTTATCAAGACCCTACAAGAAAACAGCCTTAAGTTAGCTAACTTATGAAACAATTAACTTATGAAAACAGCCTTAACTTATGAAACCATTAATATGTTAGTGATATTACCTTCTGTTGGTCTGACATGAGCACCCATCCTCTTCCATCACCAATATTAAGGTCTTCACCCAGTTGAGACAAAAACCAAGTCCATGAGGAAATATTCTTAACCTCTACAAGTGACCATGCAATTGGAAACATCTGGTTGTTTCCATTTCTACCCACAACAACCAACAACTCTCCTTTCGTTAGACTTTTCAGAAAACACCCATCTAACCCTATGAATTGCCTGCAGCCTAGTGAAAAGCCTTTCTTCAGCCCATCAAGACATATATAGTACCTCTCAAACACAGGACGAGTTGAATCTTTCTCACTTACCATACACTTCATCACAACTGTGCTGCCAGGGTTTGTTTTCTTCAATGCAACACCATACTCCGAAAAATGTGCAAATTCTTTCTCATAATTATGACAAACCCGATCTACCACAACCTTCTTAGCCCTTCTAACCATACTAAGGTTCACATTTAAACCATACTTTTCTTGAATTTCTTGAATAATTGTGCAATTCTGCATATAAGGGTTCCTATGAAGGTCTTTGTTGTACAATTCTTCCAACATATTCTTAGACATCCTAGGGTTAGTAAAAGCAGGATTGCAATCATGCTTATCAATCAAAGAGTAGCACTGGAAACAATTCAAGTGCTTTTTAAAAGACCCACTAATTCTCCAAGGACATTCCTCTTCATGACACCTACCACAAACCCTTTGAGGCTTGTTACATGTCCACTGGACAGCCTTTCTGGTCCTTAAAGACAACATTGACACAGCATGCTTAAATTCAGCTTGATTTGCAAACAACGTACCTTCCACTATGTATGGAGTATCTGCATCAGGATTGTAAGTTGGAAACTTCTCTTTTCTTCTCGATTTAGGGCTCAGTTGCTTGTCCTCATCATCTTCAGTGTCCCCAACATCATCAGACTATGGATAATCTGACTAGTATCCAGCATCCTCTCCCAAGTCATAATCAGTAGGATGTTTATTTCTAGGGTCAACTCCTACATGCTCAACATCGACCCTAATCCCTTCAATACCTAACTCTCTAATCATTTGATACTTGGCCTGTCTAAACCCCCTTCTTGCATACTTGGTTTCCTCATCATTTTCACTGCCACTGGAATTCTCAACTTCAACAAAATACCCAGACTCATTAAGAAATTCTAATCTCTTGTCTTTGGATTTCTTCACAGTTGGCTCTTCACCATCATTCCTATCCTCTACATTGACATCCTCTACATTAACATCCTCTAGATTGACTGCATCATCAATCACTCTCTCCTAATGATCAACTTGAACATCATCACCTTCATCTATCTCAGCATCATCACCATTTCCAGGCATTTCAACTTCAACTGGATTTCCAACACCATCATCTACTGGATTTTCAAAACCATCTCCTGGATTTTCATCTCCTTCAACTAGATTTTCAATCTCATATTCAATCTGTATTGGAGCTAAAACAGGCTCAGCAACTGAATGCTCCACATATATATCTATTGACCCGTATTTCCTAATGATCCAACCAAAAGCAAACATTTCGATATCATCCCTAATCAACCTAAGTTCCTTCTTGAATGGTTTACCTGGAATGCAATAGAAAAGCTTATGAACATTCTGACACCCCAAACCATCTGTCACTATTTCATTAAATTGTTTAAAACTGGGCCACTCTGGGTCCATATACATCTCCTAAACATCCCCACCTATATATTTTGTTCTTGAACCCCCCTCCACAAGAAAAGTTCCATTGTAATGGAATCTAAATCTACCTTCATCTGAATCCATTCTGCAAAGAGTTAAACAAACAAACTATGAGCATTACTAAAAAAACAAACTTCAAAACACACTACGGAAATACCAAAAACTGTTAAACGTTTTGCCTTTTTTTGAAATTCCCGAATGGGTTTTACCCTTAATTGTAAACTTCTACAAACGTTTTACCCTTTTCTGAAAAATCCAATTACGTTTTACCCTTAATTGCTCCATGTAAATTTAACTCGGAAACCCTAATTCCCAAATTACCGTATGAACAAACCCTAAAATTTCCAGAAATTTCCTAAATACCCAGAAACAATTCATAGCAATAACTGATAATAGAACACTTTTTTAGCAAAACCCATAACAAAACATCTATTTTAACCCAAAATCCCTATCATTTTAACTCATAAAACCTAATTCCCAATCAAACTGATGAACAAACACTAAATTTGCCGAAAAATCGCAAATACCCATAAACAATTCATACCAATTAATGATAATAAAACCTTTTTAACAAAACCCATATCTAAAAACCGACTTTTACCCTAAATCCACAAAAAAAATAATTAATAAGCCTAAGGAAGCAAAATAACCTTCACGCAGACTTTTCGAACAAATTCGCAAGATTACTGGGCAAATCGGCGCTCAATCACGGCTGGGAATTCATTGATTTCAGTCCAGCTTCAAGAAATTTGCAGAAGATTTAAAGATGGAACTAAAGAAGAAGAGAGGATTTTTTTTTTATCGACAGAAGGAAAATGAAGAAATGAGAAAAAAACCCTAACAGCCAAACTTATAAACCGAATCAAAACGTGATTTAGGCAAATTTCTTTATTTTTTCCTTTTTCTTTTCTGGTTAAATTAAATTAATTTTAAATAAATTACCTTTTTTTTCAAATTTTTAGTGCCACGTGTCGCCTGATATGAATTTACGCGCCCCCTATACGCGTGCAATAAACGCGCCGTCCAAATCGACGGTCTGCCCCAAATTGACGCGAATTGAAAACGTTTTGACCCAAATAGACCAAATTGAAACGTTGCACCCCAAATTAGGCCGACTCAAAATTGTTGTGCCCTTAATTGAGCAATTAGCCTATCAGAAAAGTTGGCTATTCTTTTTCTTCCCTTTTTTAAAGTCAATTTGATTCCTAATTAATTTTACACACACACTTTCCTCCAAAAAAAAAAACCTTACGCATACACTAGTGTGTTTGGATGTGAATATTCAGGAGGGAGATTCATTTTGATAGGGATTTTTTAAAATCTAAATTTAAAAAACTTGGTTTGGCAAAATTATAGATGGGTTTTTTAATATCTTGGAAAATTGGAGAGGGATTTTTAGAGGGCCCAAAATCTCTCTTCAAAATCCATGTAATATGGTGTCTTTTTAAATATTCTCTTGTTTTCAACTTAACCACCACATTAACTAACTTTCATTTTTTATGAAATTTTTATATTTTTTAGCTTAAATGATAAAAATGTATTTTTAAAAGATATTTTTTCACTTCAAAATTTTATTAAAAATATATTTACATTATTACAAATCTAAATGATATCCATATTGCATATTTTTATTCTTGTAATATTATTTTTTATAATTAAATATATTATTTCATTAAAAAGTTCTGAATACCTCACAATCTACTCCTAAAAATTTTCATCCAAACTAAGATTTTTAAAAACTAGCATTTCAAAATAGATACATTTCAAAATTACTTCTTTTTAAAAACTTTAAAATTTTAAGAATTCTCCATCCAAACAACACAAACAGTCTTAAATCTTTAGCTGGAGCGATTCTCAAATCTTTCAAGTAAAATGGGATAAGATAGTTTAGTATTAGAAACTTACTTTCATATAAAATAGATAACTTGTGTTAATAGATTTTAAGTGTTATAAGGCTTCTAATTATTGAAGAATTTGGCATGGAGAAGTAGGAAGTAATAATTTGATATATATATTATGCATTGAAAGCTTTATCAACCTAGGTCTCGAGAAACATGTTTTTAGTCGGATCAACCATTCCATGTTAATTGCAAAGCCAACCCACTTATCACTATCAAAATTTGTTTTGGCAGTGTATTGCAAGGGATTTTAGTATACTAGAATTAAATCCTAATGGTGAAGGAAGGATTTTTTTTAATCTCATTACATGTAGTATTTCCATATCTATAGATATTAGAGGGGTAATTTAGAGAAGTAAATTAAAAAAAAGTTCTTTATTTAAATAAGTAATTATTTGATACAGTTAAAATTTGGACTCCACGCCTTGATGGAGTGAGGAGTTGACACATACCCATAATTGATTTAATTTTGTTATTAAAATTTAAAATTATTCCCTAAAGACAAATGTCAACCCTTTACCTCTGTATATGTAGTCTGCTAAATTCCACTGTGTATTGAATAATTTTTCAATTTAAATTTTAGGATTATTCAAAATCATTCAATAGTGGAGTTTGGCATACTGCATATGCAGGTCTAAAAGGGTGATATGTGTCCCCTGGGATTAGATTGAAAATTTAATCAATTCAGAAAATGGACACGTGTCAACTCTTCACTCCACTTGTGGGTTCAAATTTTACACTAACAGTGTATCAAATAATTACCCTTTGTATCAAATTTATGATGAATGAATCTAATTAATTTTTAACAGATTTGCTTGATATATGAAAAACGATTATTGACTACCGATCTAAGAGGACGGGGGCGAGTAGTTACAAAGATTTATCTCTATATCAGCTTTTGATGATAATCTTTTAAAATGGAGGAAACCCCGTAATAAATTACTAGTACTATCCAATTAGAAAACTAATTATCAGAGCTCAAAATCCATGGAAGCAAAAGGAAGGAGAAAGAGATCAAGGAGGGAAGACAAAGAAGACAGAATCAGTAGTTTACCTGATGATATTCTTCATCGTATATTGTCTTTTGTAGACACCGGAGTTGCTGTTCGAACTTGTATCTTGTCCAAAAGATGGGAATTTCTATGGAGATCTATTCCATATCTGAATTTTTGTTACCCCACTCTGCAACTGCGTCTTTCTCGTAATTCTCGTTTCAAAGAAGCCGATGAGGTGTTGCGGTCTTTCACTGGTTTCATCTTTCATGTGATTGCACAGCGTTACCCCACCGACCTTGTTAGGGTTCGTCTCAATTTAACCCATGGTAGAATGGATCCCCTTATTGCTCAATCCTTGGTATGTTATGCTCTTCAACATAATGTTCGAGAATTGGAAGTTGATCTCACTTCCTATTTGATTCATCCTTCTAAATGGGTTTGGCCTAAAAGTTTCTACAATTCTCAATTACTCACACAACTCACCCTAACAAACAGGCATTCTAGTACTTATCCTAATGATATCATGCCACTCCCAAAATTTCTGGGTTTACCAGCATTGAACTCCTTGAGTCTAACTGGTTTTATCATGAATGAAGATAACTTCGATCCCAGCATTTTCTCAAGCTGCCCAAATCTTGAAACCTTGAATCTTGCTTTCACAAGGACATTTCATGGCCATGGGTTACATGACCTTAAAGCTTTAAGGATTCATGCTCTTAATTTGAAAAAGCTATTCTTTGGTGCTTTATACGATAAGAAGCTTCTTCAAGATAGATGTAAGCTTGAGATTCATGCTCCCAAGCTCACTACTTTCAAGTGCTCTGGTCCTTTTCGTATAGTGTGCTCGACCGAGAGACTTACATGCCTTGATGATGTGTCTTTTATTATGTCATTCTTTTCTAGAATACAAGAACGGGATCTTCCTTATGTGATGGACACTTTTAAGGTGTTTGATCAGGCAAAATCTCTGACTTTATCGGTGCACATAATTGAGGTAAATCTAAATTGCAATTTTTGGTTCAATTATAGTAGTCTTTATTATTACCTAATTTGTTGATATTGTTCTTGGTGGTTGGAATGATGTTCATTTTGACTATGTAATTTGGTGTCTGAAAACTTTGAACAAAAGAAGGTTTAACATGATAAGAATGCATTCGAATTAAATTAAATGATTGATATGGTCATGTTGCTGTGTCAAGTTAACTCATGATGATTAGGGCTAGCGAATATCATATCCTTATGTATTTTTTTTTCAAATCTTAAATTGTCAAACCGAATTGATTGACAAGAATTTCATGTTATTGCGTCATTGCAATGCTCGACTTTGATTGATGATAGTCTTAGAATTTGTTTGACGATCCCTCTTTATGAACTCCCTAAGCATATTGGCCCTCAATGTTACATTTGCAATTTATGGATTGACGTTTTAAGAGATGTGTTAAAATGCTCGCTTCCGAAGCGTCATATGCATAATGACATCATTGACATGTATGTGAGATGGGTTATTTGTTATGTTTGGCATGATCAATTGGCGTGTATTCATGTTATAACTGTATATATTTTCTTTATTCCTTTGTCATGTAACCATATTTTCCTCGCACTTTTGACCAGTTAACCTCCTATTGTAGAAGTGTGAATGGCTTTCTTTTGTACCTTACTAACCATCTTCTTCTATTTCTATTAAGGATCTCTCAAAGTTTCCTGCATTGCTGGATGGATATGGACCATTATTTACTAATATAAAGTGTCTAAAGTTAAAATCAAATGGCGATATGCGGTATATCGAGAAGATGCAGATACCTGTACATGTCCTAAACTGCTTCGTCAACAGTTCCACTTTGTTGAAATTATGCTAGGTAACTGAAAGAAAAAACGATAACTGTATAATTGTTAGTCTATCATGTTCATACACAATTTAATTCCCCTTTACCCTTGTGTTTTTGCCGGTGGCTGTTGCTATTGCATTTCAGTTAGTTTGAGCGTCATGCTTACTCTTTTGATAATTAATGTGAACATGTTTGTATCAAAAATCAACAGTAAATTGCACCTATATATGCAGAAGAGATCCTCTAATCTTTCATGTATAGAACAAGATAGTTAGTATAGTTACTTGCATAATGCATATAGATTGACCGCCCATGGTCACATGAAGGCCGTATTTTCTGAGCTGATCACTTTATAGCTAGTTTCCTTTCCTAGCTAGTTCATGTATGTTATTTTCTTTTTAATCTTTTGATTGATTCCTAGGCGTGAACTGAATAGCTTCAATGGATATTGTGGTGCAGCTATATGCAGGAAGACCCTTTTCCTACCTCTATCAAGAATTGATCTCCGAGCTGATTTGATAGCTGCATTTTGAGCTTTCCAGGGGATTGTGTGCCAACTACCTTAATTGTTTTATTTTTTTATGATTTGGTGGTTTTTTCTAAATTACTCCCTTATAAATATATGGGAAAATTTTAAAAAAGGGCATTCTACCAGAAATATTTATTACTTAGTCTAATGAAAGTTAAAGAATTATTATTTGGTCAATCTTAATTAACAAAATTAATAACAAGGAAATTGCAATTACCTCTTTAGCCTTAGTAAATATTAGAAGTACGTGCAGTGACTTTTTTCCCTCCCAGTTCCCACGATCAAATCCCTATTTTTCCCTCGTTCTGTTTTTCTGTTACAGAGCGAAAACTTAAAAATTCCCCTCAAATTCATTCATCGTGTTTGAATGATTTGAGAAGAAAAAATCTGCCATTGAAGACGGGTTCAACGAATTTTGATTTTTTTCTAATAGGTTTGCCCCTCAACAATGCTTATACTTTAATTTTGTTAGCTAGGCTTCTTGGTTGATTCCTACTACTAGATCTTATAATTTTTTTTTTGTGAGAAGATCTTATATTTTCAATTACCTATGTGTGGGTATGTTGTTTTTGTTTGAGATTGAATGCTTTTTAAGTATTGCTTTGTTGCCATCTTAATTTTTATTTCAGTGTATCCAATTAATCATGATCCTTTTAGATATGTTTTAGTATTGGCATCCCAGTTGCTGCAGTGGCTTTGTAATATCAACCAAAGAGCCCAGCAGCAAGTACCAATCACTCCCAATGATGGCAGGGTCTGGAGCAAGATATAACTGCTAGAGTTTCCCCTTCTTCATACTCGGTTTCACTTGCCTTGGAGTTTTAGGGCCGCTTCTAGGTTCTACTCATGTGCAAGCCACTTTGATAGCTTTTTTTTAGAAACTCTATGTTTTTTTTAATAGTTTTCATAGCATGAAAACCAGTTATCTGTGTTTTTATTTTTGCCAAAAAGAAGGTCGACTACAAAACTATCAATTGATAAGGTAATTGAAAATAACAACTAACATCTATGGTTAGTGGCATTAGAAAGAAATTTGTGAATTAAATCTAAAAGTTCATATCTTACTATTACTACTATATAAAATCACGAACTCAAAAATTCTAATAGGGAAATTTCATAAATACCCTTTGTATTATAGTATACTGATTTTTTAAGAAGTATTCTTTTTAGTCATTTAACTTTTTTATTATTTTTTTGAGATGATTCAACTTTTTTAATAATATTATTATGAAAAGATATTGTAAATCTAATATTTAAATTTATTAAATTATGAAAAGATATTAATAATCTACTATAAATGTAATTAATAATTTACTTCTAATAATTATTTTTCGATTATATTATATTTAATTATAATATTATAATTTATAATCATGAAACTTTTTATTTAAATTATGTAAAGATATTGTAAATACAAAACATAATTATAATAATTTACTCCCCATAATTATTTGAAACACTTTTTATTTATAATTTATATTTATTTAATTTAAATAAATTATGGACATTAAGGAAAAAAATTAATTTAATACTTTAAATGTTTAAAAAAATTGTTCTTATGCCAAGGTTGTTAAGATTAAAGTTTCCTATGCCAAGAAAAAAATTGTTGGTTTATATATTTTTTTTTAGCATTGTGGCAAAAAATTGAGAAAAAAAAATTTCGAAATAGTTTTTAGCACTGACTCAGTTTTGCATGATTTTTAACGTAAATACTCTTTGAAATATCTATATTCATCGAACAAAATCTCAGCCACGTTCGATTTAAGTATTTGTTTTTACGAGGCATCTGAATCTTGTTTCAATTTAATTAAAAATTAATTCGGAAAAAAATGGAAAAACGATATTAGAAGCGTGAAAAGCCCGTCAATCTTTTTGGTGTTGAATTATATATTTTTCTGAGTATTGTGGCAAAAAATTGAGAAAAAACTTTTCCGATCAGTTTTTAGCCGAAATCGTGTACTAACTAACACGGTTTTTGGCAAAAAACGCGTTCCCGAGCCCCGACTCAATTTTGCATGATGGCAAAGACTCCTTGAAATATCTATATTCATCAAACCAAATGTCAGTCACATTGGATATAAGGATTTGTTTTTACGTGCATCTGAATCTTGTTTCGATTTAATTAGAAATTAATTCGGAAAAATTGGGAAAAAGATATTAAAAGCGTGAAAAGACCATCAATCTTTTTTGTGTTGAATTATATATTTTTTCTGAGTATTGTGGCAAAAAAATTCAGGAAAAAAATTTTCGGGTCAGTTTTTAGCCGGAAATCGTGTACTAACCATCATGGTTTTTGGGCTAAAAACGCGTTTCGGGGGCCCCGGCTTAATTTTGTATGATTTTTGGCAGAAAGACTCCTTGAAATATCTATATTCATCTAACCAATCTCAGGCTCTCAGCCACATTAGATTTAAGGATTTTTTTTACGAGTATCTGAATATTGTTTCGATTTAATTAGAAATAGATTCGGAAAAAAAAATATAAAAATGATATTTAAAGCGAGAAAATATTTCAATTTTTTTTTGAGTTGAATTGTGTATTTTTTGCCGAAAATATTTTTGTTTGTTTTTGCATGATTTTTGACGTAAATACTCCTTGAAATATCTATATTCATCGAACAAAATCCCAGCCACGTTCGATTTAAGTATTTGTTTTTACGATCATCTGAATCTTGTTTCGATTTAATTAGAAATAGATTCGGAAAAAAAATAGAAAAATGATATTTAAAGCAAGAAAAATATTTCATTTTTTTTGCATTGAATTGTGTATTTTTTCTGACTATCGTGGAAAAAAAATTGAGGAAAA
The DNA here is from genome assembly GCA_001974825.2 of Corchorus olitorius. NCBI lineage: Eukaryota > Viridiplantae > Streptophyta > Magnoliopsida > Malvales > Malvaceae > Corchorus > Corchorus olitorius. The sequence goes on from AWUE01014346.1 coordinate 11,688, forward strand.
ATTTTTCAGGTCAGTTTTTGCAAAACTTTCGCTGAAATCCTGTACTAACCATCACGATTTTTTGCTAAAACCACGTTCCGGGACCCCGGCTCAGTTTTGCATGAGTTTGGCGTAAAGACTCCTTGAAATATCTATATTCATCGAACCAAATTCCAGCCAAATTCGATTTAACGATTTATTTTTACAAGCATCTGAATCTTGTTTCGTTTTAATTAGAAATTAATTCCGAAAAAAATGGAAAAATGATATTAGAAGTGTGACTATTGCCCTAACTCAGTTTTGAATAATTTTTAGAGTAAAGTCTCCTTGATATATTCATCGAACCAAATCACGACCACATTCGTGTTGACGATTTGTTTTTACGAGCATCTTAATGATGTTTCGATTTAATTAAAAATTAATTCGAAAAGAAAAAAAAAAACCCTTCAATCTTTTTAGTGTTAAATTGTTGTTATTATTTTTTTGTATTGAGGCAAAGAATTGAGGAAAAATTTTTCGGATCAATTTTTGCAAAATTTTATCCGAAATCGTTTACTCATCACGGCTTAAGGCTAAAAACGCGTTCCGGGGCCCCGGCTCACTTTTGCAAGATTTTTGGCGTAAAGGCTTCTTGAAATGTCTATATTCATCGAAGCAAATCTCAGTCATATTGAATATATGGATTTGTTTTTTCGAGCATCTCAATCTTGCTTCGACTTAATTAGAAATTAATTCGGAAAAAAATGGAAAACGATATTAGAAGCGTGAAAAGCCCGTCAATCTTTTTGGCGTTAAATTATATAATTTTCAGGTCCGTTTTTAGCCAAAATCGTGTGTTACATCATGGTTTTTGGCTAAAAACGAGTTCCGGAGCCCCAGCTCAATTTTGCATGATTTTTGACGTAAAGACTCCTTGAAATATCTATTTTCATCGAACCAAATCTCAGCCATATTGTATATAAGGATTTGTCTTTTTGAGCATCTCAATCTTGTTTCGATTTAATTAGAAATTAATTCGGAAAAAAAAGGAAAAACGATATTAGAAGCGTGAAAAGCCCATTAATCTTTTTGGAGTTGAATTATATATTTTTTCTGAGTATTGCTGCAAAAAATTGAGATAAAAATTTTTGGGTCGGTTTTTAGCCAAAATCGTGTACGGTTTTTGGCTAAAAACGCGTTTCGGAGCTCCGGCTCAATTTTGCATAATTTTTGGCGCAAAGACTCCTTGATTTATCTATATTCATCGAACCAAATGTCAGTCACATTGTAATACCATACAATATTTTTTTAGTTTAGAAATTAAACCTAAGAAGTAAAAGGGGAGAGGAAGTAAGGATCAATTTTAAGTTAAAAGAAAAGTCTTGGGACCAAATTGAGAAACTTTACAAAGGCATGAGGACTAGAGTACAATTTAGCCATGTACTTTGAAATAAAAGAACTCACCTCCCTTCTTCTTGAACGTTTTCTGTAATGTTCTATTCTCTCTCACCAAAGCTCTCTCTTTTTCTCTCTACAATTCCTTCCTCAATTTAAAAGAAAACCTACATGCAATTATCACATGTTCTTCCTCTTTTCAAACCATCTCCAATCTAGCTTTTATTTTCGAATTTCAATGGTTATTTGGGGTCAATCCAAATTCAAGAGAGGTAATTGAATATTTTTTCTTTTATAGAAAAATCTTCATATTTGGGAGTTGTTATGAAAATGGATTTTAATTTGTTTATGTTTTGGAGGTTGGAAATTAGCACTGGTGAAGCTTGGAACCTTGAATTTGGAGAAAGAAGAAAGTTCATGGTTTGGGTAAATTAAGTTTAAATTTGGTGAAGGAATTTGATAAATTTCTTGATTAATTTGATGTTTGGAAGCTTGTGTAATGCTTGAATTTAGTAGGAGAGTGTGTTTTGTTGTTAATAATAATGAAATATGGTGGAAAATATTCAAAACAAGTATGTTTAGAGGCTGCCGGAATCTGGAAAATTCCAGATTCCGGTGAGTTTCCGGCTATAGGAAGAAGAGGTGATAGAAGAAGAAAAAAAAAAAAAAAGCGTGCGGGCCTGAGCTGGCCCAGGCGCGCCAGGCCCTGGTCCAAAGAAAAAAAAACAAAAAAAAATGAAATCAAAAAGAATAAGAAAGGAAAAAGGAAGAAGTGGGCTTTGGCCCAACAAGGAAGAAAGAAAGGAAAAAATAAATAAAAAGGGGGACTTAGGCCCAAATTGAGATAAAGAAAATAAAAAGAAAGGGAAAAAGGAAAATAAGAAAATTTTGAAATAATTGGTAAGTGAAGTTACAATTTTACCCTTGGACAGGTAAAATTACTAAATCACCCTTAAAATGTTAAATTACGAAATTTACCCTTTTAAAGTGGAATTCAAATAATTCAACCACATTAGCTGTGATAATTTGTCCGAATAATTCTCGTGCTTCTCCGTAATATTCGTAGGATCATAAATGTCCATTTTACCCTTCGAGTGGGTAAATTACTATTTTATCCTTAATTAGGAAAAGTGTATTAATATATCCTATTAAGCCACGATTTCGAATTCAACCATATTTATATTGTGGAATGAAGCGGATAAAGTATTGAAATTATCGATAAGCGGTAGAAAGACTACTTTACTAGAAGTAAAAAAATGACCATATTGCCCTTATGTATTATAAGTGGATAAATTTAACTTGTAGAGCCGCGATTTCGAATCCAACCGACTATTGTCAGCAACTATAATACGTAAGCAATACCACCATATTCTAAGTGGATAAGATTACAGAATTACCCTTGATATGTAAATTTACGATTTTGCCCTTGTTAGGGCGATGCTAGTAATTAGCTTTCAAGATCACACCTTTGGGATTGGAAAGTTACAGTATTGACTCTTTTGTGTAAAATTACTGTGCTACTCTTGATCGATAAAAATTACCGTTTTACCCTAAGAATGAGTAAGTTACCGTTTTACCCTTAGAAGGTTAAATTTACGGTTTTACCCTTTTAGCCTTGTACTTTGAATTAAAGTGTGTAGATTTCGAATATGAGTATCCTAATTGACGATTATGCACCTAATTGGTAAAATTACGATTTTACCCCTATCATGAAAAATTACAGTTTTGCCCCTAGAGGGTAGATATGATCAAATAAGCTTTAGGAAGTGTATTTGGAGTCTGAAACTCGTATTAGAATCCTGTGGGACATAATTAGACGTGTTAAATTCCTCGATATTAGACCGTGGGTCTGGGTTATGTGTGTCTTCTGATTTTATTCTATATTATTTGACTGATTTGGTTTATATTATCCTGATTTGATTGATTATCTTGGTTTTACTTTTTTTATGGTTTTGGTTTTAATTGTTTTCTTGTGTTGGTGCACTTCTCAATCAGACGGCCGAGGCGCTGATCGAGACACCAGTTAAGCTCACCGTGGACTGACTTTGGGGGTGTACGAGTCCCCTGAACTGTGAGTGGGCTGTCTTCAACGAAGAACCCGTTGAGGAAAATGTTTTATTACTGTTTTTATTTAAATGCTTTATAAAATGTTTTATTACTGATTTTATTTAAATGCTTAATAAAATATTTTAATAAATTATTTTGGGTGAATTGGCGATCATTGAAAATGGTTTTGAATGGTTTGTAAGCACACGGGGACTCGTGGACTGGACGCAGTCCAGGGAGTACGTGTGGCTGATTTGGTGGTTTACTAGCTAGTAGTTAGACCTGATTGGCGAACCATGAGTTGAGTTTGGATCCAAATGGTTCGTCGCTCCAGGCCCGACACGCCATATTTATTTACCGGTTCGGCGTGTGCATGGGAGAGCTAAATTGGGTGTGTTGCGGCCACCACGCAGTACCGGACCCAAGCTAACGTCAAGGGAACGGGCTTGTTTGGAAAAATAAGATAAACTGTATTTTTACTGATTATTCGATGATGGTGAAAATGCCCCTGACGGTTCCGGAGGTTGACTCGGGCCAAGGTCACTCTGGATAGGTTTTAATGGCAGCCCATTTGTTTCATGAAACGATAAATGATTTTATGTGCTTGTTTTTGATTGACGATCTGGATTTTATAATTGTTATTTTATGAACTGTTTTGGTTGTGAGTGCACCCGACCCTCTCGGATCCTCTTTTGAGGGTGGTTCACTCACTGAGTACATTCGTGTACTCACCCCTCAAATTCTTGTTGTGCTTTCAGGGTAGCTAGGATCAGCGTTTCCTTTGACGTTTGAGTCGGTGGCGTAGGCTGTGATCCCTCCAGTTAGAGGTACTTCTCACTACATGATGGGTCCCACTGGCAGTTGTCTTTGTTCTTGCTATCTCTTGTTCCTCGTTTTTGTCTTAATTCGATTTTTGGTTTTCTCTATTGACTTATGGTTTCGGTTTTAAATGTCGCAATATTTTTACTACCGTATTTGTTTTTAATGTTTCTGTTTTTACTCTGATTTGCAAATTTCAGTATTTCAGATTTATACTCAGTTCATGTTTTCAGTATTTTTACCTGGTATTGACACTTCGTGGAGCCTTGGTGCACGTGACCGGCCGGCACGTGTTTCGAGGTAACGCGGCGGTTTTCCGTGCTCGACTTCCGGGTCGGGGCGTGACACACATTGGATATGAGGATTTGTTTTTACGAGCATCTGAATCTTATTTCGATTTAATTAGAAATTAATTCGGAAAAAATGAAAAAACGATATTAGAAGCATGAAAAGCCCATTAATCTTTTTGGAGTTGAGTTATATATTTTTTTTTTAGTATTGTGGCAAAAAAATGAGAGAAACTTTCGGGTCAGTTTTCAGCCGAAATCGTGTATTAACCATCACGGATTTTGACTAAAAACGCCTTCCGGGGTCATGGCTCTGTTTTGCATGGTTTTTGGTGCTGAGACTCCTTGAAATATCTTTATTAGTCTAATCAAATCTAGGCCACATTGGATATAAGGATTTGTTTTTACATGCATCAAAATCTTATTTCGATTTAATTAGAAATCAATTCAGAAAAAAATATGAAAACGATATTAAAAGCGTGAAAAGTCCTCCAATCTTTTTGGCGTTGAATTATATATATTTTATGAGTTTTTTTGCCAAAAATTGAGGAAAAATCTTTTTGGTCATTTTGCCATCATGGTTTTTGGCTAAAAACGCGTTCCGGGCCTCGTCCCAGTTTTGCATGATTTTTAGCGCCTCGTCTCAATTTTGCATGATTTTCAGGTATATTGGTTTTAAGGATTTATTTTAACAAGTACTTAAATCTTGTTTCGATTTAATTAGAAATTAATTCAAAAAATATGAAACAAAAACTTGATTAATTTATTCTCGATAATTTGTAAAAATTTAGAAAATTTTAATCTTTTCAGAATTAACATTGACATTATATTGCATAATATGTAACTTAAAATATATTTCAATCAAAACTCCAACCCCACGTGTGGAACACGTGGCAAATTACTAGTATTCAAAAAATTATTAACTTTATATTGGGGCTATTATACAAGAAAGAAATTTCTTATCTCAATTAACTACAATGAAGATCAATATATAAGAAATTTTATAAGTAATTATGTAACCTCATCGAAATATAGTAGTGTGTATAACAAAACACACTTGCCTATTCAACAATCTCTCAGTCACATTTAAGATATAATTCATAAAGAAAAGGGGAACCAAAACTCATACATTTTGCTTTTCCACTATCAACTTTGGCCAGAGCTCTCCAATATTTTTTCTCTTTGCCTTAGATATATTTGGTCCATTTGAGAGTAAAAACCACATCCCGGTATGGTTTAACTGATCGTGATGAAGAGTTTTTCAAAGCAAAGTCATAGCCAGAGCGGATTTTGACATTTTCAAGATAGTGCCTCCAACATTTGACACGACAATTGCTGCAACAAACTGGATTCTCGGCCCTTGTAAGAAACTTGACAAGTAAGAACTGCAATTCATCATGTATTACGTAAATGTCACAGTTTAGTTGGTCTTAAATAAATTGACATTAACCAAGTATGTATTCAAGATTTTGGCCAAAAAAAAGTATATATTCAATGTAAAAAGAGTTATAAAAACTTCCCATACTGTATTACCTTCGTAAATTCAGTGCTGGATTGCCGGATTGCGGTTACAGAAATTTTAGTTGGTCGAAAAATCCCAAGGAAGTAGTCCAAGACAGATGCATAATCAAATAACGAACTAGAATATCTGAGCTCAAGTCTGTCAAGATGTAGCGGCGGAGCAACTAGATCGTCTTTTAATTGTGTCACAATTGAAACATTCTTCAATACATGATACATAAAAAATAACGTGAAAAAAGGAGATTAATATTGGATAAGTATGTCAATTAATCACAAAATTAATTACACTAACAATTAAAAAATGATTAGAAACCATTAAGTAAATTATTATTTAGCAGCTGCTAATTTAGAGCGTACCACGTCGAAGAACCCATCTATACACACAACATTGTATTTGAAGAGTTGAAAGTAGTTCCTCAAGTCCTGAAACGATTGATTGGTGAGACGGTGATTGCCATTTACACAAAATTGAGCCTCTAAAGGCCTTGTGGTGGCGACGAAAATGGAGCTTGGGCATGGATTATGGAGTTTGCCACCATTTATATAAGACCTAAACTGTTCAAGATTTGGAGCATCAATTTCAACGTGGCCGAAATGGTACAAATTGTCCAACTGTAAATCTCTGAGTTGTTGGCTGGAAATTTTAAACCTTTCCATGGTGATGGTATTACAGGGTGACAAGATCAAGGTCTCGAGATGAGGGGAATTATCAATCAACTCTTGAGTGTTACTTTCGGTGAAGACGGTAGATAAGCGTAATTTCTTCAGATTATCAAAGGAAACCAGACACAGATCGAGTGTTGTATTAATGTCCAAAGTAAAACAATCAAGCTCTTGGATATTTACACCTTCTGCTATCTCAACCCTTCGAGGTCCCAAAATAAAAGCAGTCTTAAGCTTTGGAAGGTTGCGAAGAAGGAGATGCTCCGGAGACCAACAATATTTAAGAACAAACCTCTCTAGCATAGGGCAACATGCTAACAGTTTTTGTAAAATTTGGTCCTCTAAATTAACATCGGAAAGAGACAGCTCTCGCAGACAAGGGAATTTCGGATAATTATCTAATTTGGACAATGCTGGCATCAAGTCACAGCTTTTTAAATCAAGAACGGTGAAAGAACAGGATTCAAAGATAACCAATGGCAAACTAGGCCGAGGACGCTGATTATGTCGACGAATCGTGTGAAGTATTAATTCCTTAACACAATTTTTGGTTGCTAACTCGATAAACTTGTTGATCCGTAAAGAATGTTTTTCCTCACACTGGAACAAATCCAATTGAAATTTTCCAATCAGTATCTTATGGTCACGGACTTTTTGCAAAGAGTCGTCGATATGATTCAAGTACTTGTCGACGTTGGCACTGAAATTCGGACAATCATGTTTGAGCAGGTTATTTCTTCCAGGCAGTGATTTGGTACACAAGTTAAAGATGGGAAGCGAATTCCATAGGTAGAGCCAATTCTTGGACAAGATACTTGTGCGAGCTGCTTTCTTGGCAGGCAAGAAAAAGAGGATACGATTCATAACATCCTCAGGCAACTCGGAAATTCGATCTATTGCAATCGGTGAAGCAGGGTCTAATCTCATATTATCCATGGTTGTGCTCATATTACCCATGTCTGCGTTCATATTATCCATATCCATGGCTGCGCCTGCAAACATATTACCTATGGCTGCGCTGTTGAAAATAAAAATCCAAACCATAAATTGTCGGCAAAAACCTAAATAGGGGTTAGGGTTTGCTTTGGTTGAGAGGAATCTGGGCCTGGCTAGGTCCAAGCAACATCGAGTAGCCCACATTTACAGGTTAAATATTCAATTAGAGTCTAAACCTTTAGCAACTTCTTCCGGTCTAAACCTTTAAAGTGTTGCAAATTGGGTCTGAACGTTTTAAAACCCATATAGCAAAAAAAAAAAAACATTTTAGAACCCAAAATTGAGCCTAAACTCGGACGGAAATTAGGAAGTGTGCCACACGCACTAAGATAACGCATTAGAAGGGAGAAATTATAACATGGATCGGGTTCACCATGTCATCCATGGTCCCGACCAATAAGATCGTGACAAGTCAGATTTTTTCCTACAATCTCTAAAATCCTAGCAAATTAATGTACAAAATTTAGGACTTACCCTGTAAATCTCATCCGGTGAAACTTGGTGCTAAATCTGGTACTAAATCTGTACCTAAATTTTAGAAAAAAATCTTACTTGTCACAATCTTATTAGTCGGGACCATGAATGACATGATGGACCCGATCCATCTAATAATTTCTCATCAAGAGGTCTATGGTTGTATCCACTTGAAATTTCCAATCCGTGTAAGCATCGAAATTGGGCCTTTTATTTAATTTAAATTTAATTTTTCTTTTACTTTTGCTTTCCTTTTTCCGTTAAAAGGCCCAATCTATACTATATTAAAAAGTACATACTCTCGTAAAACTTTTGAATCGCGCATTATACCCTTATTTGTCAAACATATTTCTAAATTGCCATTATACAATTAATATTTTTATTTTTCTATAATATTCATTAATTGATATATTATATAATCTTTTATTCAACACAAACTCTTGATCAATTTTAATCTCAACCAACTTGGTTACCTCATCAACATTAACGTCATTCATTTAATTATAGGTGAGTCTACCTAATAATTACCCTCATTTGAGCGGAGTTCTCTCAACATATTAATTTTTTTCCTTTTGGCAAGAATCATCCATCCATTTAATTATATTCCAACAAAGCTTATAATAATAAAAAACAATAAGATTAGAAAATGAAAATACAAAAAAAACCGACCTAAAGATATTACCTCATTAATTTGCTTAGTATTTATTTAGGTTTTTCCGTCTTTTCAATCTTGGTTTTTTTGTTATTTTCACAAACTTCTAAGGATATTTTTGACTTCCTAATATTTTAAATTATAATATAATATAACATATTTATAAATGGTTTGGCTAAGTGGTCTATTTAATATTATATAATTTTCGCTCCGGATATCCGATCAAGATGATTCAAGTATCTATTAAAAGGTTGTTCTATGATTTACAACTTTCATGAAGGACTCGAAAACTAAATTTAATGTTTCAAGTACAAAAAATGCTTTCGAAAAATTAGTTCTTTCGGTTAACAGGAATGGATGGTCCACTTAATATTACATAACTTTTGCTCCAGATGTCTAATTGAGGTGATTCAATTATCTCTTAAAAGGTTGTTCCATGATCTATAACTTTCATAAAGGACTCAAAAGCTAAATTTATTGTTTCAAGTATAAAAAATGGTTCCAAAAAATTAGTTGTTTCGGTTACTTGGAATGGACCGTTCACTTAATATTACATAATTTTGCACCAGATGTCCGATTAAGGCGATTCAAGTATCTGTTAAAAAGTTGTTTCGTGATCTACAACTTTCATGAAGGACTCGAAAGCTAAATTTGATATTTCAAATACTAAAAATGCTTCTGAAAAATTTGTTATTTCAGTGGATTGTATATTACTATTTATATAATTTATCATCCGTATGTGCGATTAAGTTGACTTAAATGTCTATTAACAAGTTGTCACAACTTTTACCTGCTAAGGGTATTATTTTTTATTCTATAAAATAGTTGGCTCCTTTAGATAAAATATACTAAAATTTATTGTTATTGGTTATGGACTAGATCTGGTGGGATCCTTACTTAAATCCAAATTTGTCAAAACACATTACTTAAAGCAATTGGATGTATACCTCATGTAACATGCCCATAAGTCACTAATAATATGTTAAAAATTAATTAAGGATTATTGCATAAAACATATTGACGCAGTGTAGCGCGCGGATTTTTACCTAGTGAATATAATACAAGTGACAAATTAGTGCATATCATTATGATCAGAAGTACAATACAAATTACACTTTATTTCTTAAATTTTGTAATCTTAAAAAGGGATAATAATGGAAGAAAAACGTGTTAACTTATGTATGTATTTTTTTTGTTTTGATACGAAGATCCACTGTTACTACTTCATCACTTAGCAAAAGAATGCATGGTTGGAGGATACTGAATACAACAATACTTTTTATGTAATAATTACATCTATATTTATGTAGGGTACACAGGTTCAAGGGATTATATTCAATGATAATGTTGAAAAATTGTTTGACTCTTTTGTAACTTTGAACACTTATTCCATCTTGAATGTCTTCATGAACAAAACTAAAATTGTTTCACTCTTTTATAACTTTGAACAACTATTTCATCCTGAATGCCTTGGTGCACAAAACTAAAATTATTTGACTCTTTTGTAACTTTGAACACCTATTTCAAATGTTAATAAAAATATTGAACTCTCACTTTGTCCGATTGGAAGATGTCAAACAATATAAGGGGATTGATAGTAAAATGCATCCTTTTAATTACTATAAAAAATTTATATTAAAATTCATATTAAGACATTATTTATATTCTAATTTTTTATTAAATATTTCTGATTTTCTTATTATTTAAAGTTATTTAAAAATATATTTTATTCACACACGTTGAGCCACGTGCAACGCACATGAAGGTGAAAACTAATATATATATAGGCAAATTATACAATACACCGTCAGTGGAGTTTAGCAGACTACACAAGCGGGTCCTGAAGGGTGACATGTGTCCTCTAGGGACTAGATTGAAATATTTAAAACTTAATTAATTCAAAAAATGGGTATGTGTTAACTCCACAACCCGCTTGTGGAGTCCAAAAGTTACACTGCCGGTGTATCAAATAATTACTCATATATATATATATATATTATAGATAAAGGGTTTATAAATGATACACCAGCGGTGGAGTCTAACGGACTGTACAAGCGGGTCTTAAAGGGTAACATGTGTCCTTTAGAGACTAGATTGAAACATTTAAAACTTAATTAATTCAGAAAATAGATATGTGTCAACTCTACAACCCGCTTGTGGAATCCAAAATTTACACCACCGATGTATCAAATAATTATCCAGATAAAATAGACGATTGAATCCAACCAATCAAGATATGATCAATCGTGATGGACACATCAAAAATAGACATTTCGATGTGCAACCTTCAAATCTCTGTTTAAAGCCCATTTATAAGTCGGATAAGGCTCATGGATATTTTGAGGAAATGGGTTTAACTAAAGCCCACTAGAAATCTAATTGGGCATTAGCAGATCCAATGTTTTTAGGCTTAATAATTTCTTTCCTTTTCCAAAACTTAGCTCTAAAAAAAACCCTAAACTTTCCCCTCGAAGAGAAACTCATATAAAACCCTACCCATCGCCGCTCTTATATTCTCTGCTTATCTCTCACAAAAAAGAAAGACACTTTCTTTACTACTCGAGAGCAAAACAGAATGGCAGAAAGAGGCGGAGAACGTGGCGCTTTCAGGGGTGGATTCGGCGGAGGTCGTGGTAGATCCGACCGTGGCCCAAGAGGCAGGCGCCGCGGAAGAAAGGAGGAGGAGGAAAAATGGGTCCCCGTCACAAAACTCGGCCGTTTAGTGAAAGTCGGAAAAATCACATCCCTGGAGCAAATCTACCTCCACTCCCTCCCCATCAAAGAGTACCAAATCATCGACCACCTCGTTGGCCCTTCACTGAAAGACGAGGTCATGAAGATCACCCCTGTCCAGAAACAAACTCGCGCCGGTCAGCGTACTCGCTTCAAGGCCTTCGTTGTCGTCGGTGACGGTAACGGACACGTCGGATTGGGAGTCAAGTGTAGCAAAGAAGTTGCAACCGCTATAAGAGGGGCTATTATTTTGGCTAAGTTGTCTGTGATTCCAGTGAGAAGGGGCTACTGGGGAAATAAGATCGGAAAGCCTCATACAGTGCCCTGCAAGGTTACCGGCAAATGTGGGTCCGTTACTGTTAGGATGGTGCCAGCTCCTAGAGGTGCTGGGATCGTGGCTGCTAGGGTTCCCAAGAAGGTGCTTCAGTTTGCTGGTATTGAGGATGTCTTCACCTCTTCCAGGGGTTCTACAAAGACTCTTGGTAACTTTGTCAAGGTATTGACTTTGTCAATTTCAAATCTTTTATTGTTGGGTTTTGTTGCTATATATGATTTATTATGGATTTGCTTAGATCTATGTGGAAGTGGGTTGATCATTCATGTGATGACTTCAATAATTTGATGGCATGCTTTATCTATTTGAATCATACTTAGCATATAGGTTACTGACATGCTCGATTATTTGAATAAAAATGGTTGGTGATTGTGCGTTTGAATTGTGTTTATTTATTATTATATTGTGTTGGTTTTGATTTTGGGAAGTGGATTACTAGTGAATAGTTGGTGTTTTGTTGGTGTCTATCTTTTGAATGATTTTTGATACTGATTGATCTGTCAAAACATTCATTCCTACTATGTTTGGTGTAATTGTCTTGAATTTACATATCTGTGATTGTAATGGATTTTTGAAGACAGCTTTTGGCATGATTACTGATCCGGCTGGTTATTTTCAGTTAATGTGTTATGTGCTATATAAGTTTAGATTTTCTACTTATCTGTTACAGGCTACTATTTAATTGATATTGAAATCTGTGTTTTCCTTACAAACAACACCCAGTGTCGAATGATTCTTCTTTGTAGAAGACTAGAAGTATTGGAAGTATTATGTCCGTGTGTATGTTATTTATCAAAATATGTTTATAACTATGGCCTCATCTGTCCTTGCCTATTACTTATTGTTTTAGTTCTCGCTGCATGTTTGCTGGATAGTTGTTTATTTGCATGGTGAGTCACATTTGTTGAGTTATTGTGATGCCTGATTATCTCTTGCTCTTTGTATTGTTAAATGCAGGCCACCTTTGACTGTCTTCTGAAAACTTATGGTTTCTTGACACCTGATTTCTGGAGAGAGACACGCTTCACAAGGTCTCCTTTCCAGGAGTACACAGACATGTTGGGAAAGCCAGCGAAGACTCTTCTGCTTGAAGATGCAACAGCAGAGAGGGTTGAAGTATGAGCATATTACAAAGACATGGCGTTAGCGCCTAGGGTAGTGATTATTAAGTTCTTTTTGTTGTTTAAGACAATGGCTTTACTTCTTTTTTACTTAATTGTGTTTGTTACCAGAAATTCAGTACTTGTTCAGCTACTTAAGTTTTGATTTGCTCAATCCGGATTGGATATAAGCTTGTTGATTACATGAGAGTCCCTTTTTACATAGGTGCTTATTTTGTTTTTATCCATTAGATTAATACTATCTACAGATTTGTCATTTGATTAATGAATCATCAACTGAGATTAAACATTGCTGATTTTGAAGATTGGGACAGAATTGAAAGAAACAAACAAAACCCTGTCATTTGGGTGTAGCAATTCAGGGCATATAGCCATTAGATTTGACTTGGTAGGGAGTTGCACCATGGGTTTGCCTGTAACAAGGAAAACTTCAATTGTCCATCTGGGTGCGCATTTCCTTGAATAAATTGATGCATTTTTTTTTGTTTTAAACTTAAAACTTCTTATGCAATTTCAAGTTGGAATTTTTAGAGTCAGGGAGAAACACATCTTAATTTTAACCAATTTGAATGAATGGCATCATTTTTCAGTTGTCTTCATAAATTTTTAGTATGTCATTAGATATTGGTCAAGGCAATAAATAGTAAACGGGTCCAATAAGAAAGCAGAAATTGTGGCCCTATGGGCTGAGGGGAAAGCAGCAAAAAAAAAACGGAGATGGCGCGCCGTACACAACGGATAAAACTGAAATAAAATCTTCTAAGTACTAATTTCCCGAGTTCCCAAACACTCTTCTAAACTTTCCCGTTCCCTCGACTTCCATTTTTTCTTCTCGTTTCAAGGAAAGAAAATGGCCGCACTTACTGAACCAGTTTTCTCGTTACATGTAAACCCATTATTCTCTTCGAAAAACCCATACCCCATCCACTTTCTTAGCCTCCCAAAGTCACCTCCAAAGCCACCGGCCATTTCCACTTACTGTGCAGCAACTCCTCCATCATCTCCTTCACTCCCTCAAGATTCTGATCCAAATCCACTTCAGACTTCTCCTGATAGGACTCGGGATCGACGGAAAGTGGTCCGTCTTGCTTGGGAGAAGCTTGTTAGATGGTCACGTTCTTGGCGCTCTAAGGCCAAAACTGATGTTCTTGAACGAACTAAGAAGGTTTGCCTTTTCGTTTTCTGTGTCAGGTTTCTTGGTTTGCTTTTCTCCATATGTGTTTATTTTGATACACTTTAAAGAAAGCGATTGTTAGTTAATGAAAAATAATCAGGACTGGATAGAATGATCATAGTGAAAGGAAGTGGCTATGGTGTTAAGAAGAGGATTTGTATAAACTTACAATAAAATATGTCTAATCCAACTGTTATTTCTTAATTTGAATGTTATATTCGACAGATTGAAAGAAACTAAAGGAGTAATTGCGTTAATCATTGCTCAAGAACTCTTTATCAATATATCTAGAAAAAATTACCATTGGATGGAAATTGTCATCTATACTGTTGAATAGAATTGTTGCTTCAACATTTAGTCAATTGGGTCAAATATCTTGAAGTTCAACTGGCTCTGCCATATAGTAAACTGTTAATTTACCTTTTAAATTTGGTTTGAAGGTGGTGGTGCTTGGAGGAGGATCTTTTGGCACTGCAATGGCTGCACATGTCGCCAATAGAAAGGAACAAATGGAGGTTACCATGCTTGTACGTGATCCTGCAGTTTGCCTATCCATTAATGAGAACCATTATAATTGGTGGGTTTTTCCTTTTTTCCTTCCAGTTTGATTATTTCCTAATTTACTTTACAAGATGTTCCTCATGGAGTTTTACTAACCTTGGAGCATTATCTCTCTTCTCTGTTCTCAGTAAGTACTTCCCTGAACACAAGCTACCGGAAAATGTGATTGCAACTTCTGATGCCAAAGCTGCTTTGCTTGGGGCAGACTATTGCCTTCATGCTGTGCCTGTGCAGGTCATTCAAGTCACTTTATTATATTGAAATTTCCTGTACTCAAATATGTGATTGATTTTTTCTTTTAGTTAAGTTTTACGCATATGCTTGATTTTCCACATTGCTTATCTGTTACATTGGGTCATATTGTGTGTGTAATTCTGTTCAAAGTTAGAACAATTTAGCTTATTTGCACTCTAGGGCTAATGGCTGAATCTTGCATCTGGTAATGCAGTTCAGTGCATCTTTCCTTGAGGGCATTGCAGAATATGTTGATCCTGGCTTACCATTTATATCCCTTAGCAAAGGCTTAGAGCTAAATACATTGAGGATGATGTCTCAAATCATCCCTCAAGCATTGAAGAACCCTCGCCAACCTTTTATTGCACTATCAGGGCCTTCCTTTGCATTGGAATTGATGAACAAGTTACCAACAGGTTACTTGCTTGTATTCAATAAACTGTATTATTACAATACCTTGGACCAATTCATATCTTTCGTTGCTTAATCTTTTTCCTTGCTACTGTCTTCTTCGTTGCAGCAATGGTGGTGGCATCAAAAGATAAAAAATTGGCAAATGCTGTTCAGCAGCTACTGGCTTCTAGTCATCTAAGAATCAGCACTTCAAGGTAGAGAATTTTCGTCTTATCAAACCAAATGAGAAAAAAGTGTCTTATAGATGCAAACATTGTTTATGGCTCTATCTTTCTTTCAACTATGTGTGGTACCACTGCTTTTCAGTTACATTCTTGTTTCTGTATGAGGTTCCAAATTAACATCAAAATTAGATATAGCAAAAATTTTCCTTTCTGCCTATTATCTCATTTGCTCCCAATCTATTTATAGGTCAGCATAATGCTGTTTTGTGTATATATTTTTTTGACAGTCAATAATTATAAGCATTGATGTGCATATGCTCAGGCTGTAACCTCTGATGACCTCAGTGATGTTACAGGAGTCGAAATTGCTGGTGCCCTCAAGAATGTACTTGCAATAGCTGCTGGGATTGTTGAAGGGATGAATCTTGGTAACAATTCCATGGCAGCTCTTGTAGCACAGGGTTGTTCTGAGATACGATGGCTAGCTACAAAGGTACATTGCATCCCCTGCCTTTTTATTTTGGCATTTGCTGGCCTATTATTCACAGCACAGGTCCTTGATTGAAGCCTTAGGTACGAGGGTCTGCCTTGTCTCTATCTTGCCTTTGCATGTTGATATACTCCATGTTTCTCATTCAAATAAATATTATTATGTTGTAATTTTTGTTATCTAACAAATCTTTTACCACACATCTATAGATGGGTGCAAAGCCAACAACAATTACTGGTCTATCAGGAACTGGAGACATCATGCTTACATGTTTTGTAAATCTTTCAAGAAATAGAACAGTCGGAGTTCGTCTAGGATCTGGGGAGAAGCTTGATGATATACTCAGTTCCATGAATCAGGTGCTTACGATTTTTTTTTTAGTCAGCTGCTGATGCTTCAAATATGGCTTATTAATTCGATTTATACATGCTTTAGGTGGCAGAAGGTGTGTCAACAGCCGGAGCTGTGATTGCATTGGCCCAGAAATACAATGTTAAGATGCCAGTCCTGACAGCAGTTGCTCGGATTATAGACAATGAGCTAACCCCAAAGAAAGCGGTTCTTGAATTAATGAGACTCCCTCAGGTCATTCAAACTCCTTAATTCTGATAAATACAGGAACCGTTTGACTATCATATTCCTGTTTTTTCTAATTGTTCTGTAATGGTTTTTTAAGTCTCTTAACTAATTGTTGAAGCTATAAGTTGTCACTTATAGGTTGAAGAAGTTTGAAACCTATTGGTCTTCTCAAGGAAGAGGAATTATCTTTGCCAGGAATCGAGTTCTACCATTAAGATCCAGATTGCATTTTACTGAGCTGCTGAGCTGCAAAGTGCAGATTACCAATACATGACCAATTCTTTTTTCTTTTTATTTTTCCTTTTTCTAAACAAAGAAAGATTATGTTCCCCCAACCCCAATATTCAGGAATGGAAAGTGCCTCATAGTATTAGGATCTGTTTCGAAAAATGGGGGATTTTGTGGTTAAGGATAAATAACAAGATTGGCATATATATATAGCTTTGATTCTTTTCATTCACGATGTATTTGTACTAAACCTGTTAATTGATAATCAAGAAAGGATGGAATGCTGTTGCTTTCTATCCTACAGATCTGTTGGGAGGTACTTGGCTTGCAAGATGCAACTACTATTCTATTATGATTCCTGATAGGCATACAGAGGGTTTCATTATTGACTGTACATGATTTCCTTTTAAACATCTTCGGATGAATGTTGATCTGTTGTCTGAGTCCCAAAATTGTAAGTAAGACGAGAACTTCAGATTCAGCTCCCTGTGATCATATTGGTGTTCATGTTGAATGATCAGATTGCTACTCAGTGATACATTTGATTGTTGCTTCTTCAGTAACATTTAGAGACTTTGCTTTCTCCCAAGTCTCTGTGAATTTATGGAAAGCTCATGTAATATATTATGTTTACTGCTGCTATATATGCAAGTTAGACACTTTAATTATCAGAAGTTCAGTCTGTTTCACTAGTTTCTTTGCTATGTGTTTTATTCATTATTGATTTTCCTCTTCAATATTTCTGTATAGTTTTTAACTGGTCTGTCCACACAAAGCCAAATGACTAACCAAGCTCGCTCCCTGATCCAAAACCCTACAAAAGAATTCTAATCTCAACAACCCTACTGAAATTTGATTGGCCAAACGAAGAAGCAACGAAACCCTAATGGCTAGGAGAAAAAGAAGAATTAGGGGGAAAGAATCAGAAGAAAATCATCAATCAGGCACACATATTCCCCATGATTTAATCATGGAAATGCTGGAAAGGTTACCAGCCAAATCGGTGGGTCGGTGCAGATGCGTTTCCAGGCTCTGGTGTTCTTCCTTGACAGATCCTGGATTCATCCACAAGCATGCCATGAAAGCTTCAGAAAACCCCAACATCAACGAGAAACTTTTCTGCCTCGATCGTTACAATAATTTACTTATAAAGGTAACTCCTGAAATCTATTCTGATGATCAGCATAGCACTATTGACAATATTCTTGAAGCTGCAGAGAAATTGGTATTGCCTAAGAAAGTACCGCTGCGCCCGGAATATGGTATCTATGTGGATACTTGCTCGATTGTGGGTTCTTGCCATATAGCGTTATACATCGTGGTGATGTTATTTTCACCTTTGATTTGGCAAAAGAAAAGTGTGGGGAGATCATTTTTGAGGGCGAAAAGAATAATTATCACATGGTTGGACTAGGTGTTTTGAATGGATGCTTGTATGTAACCATTCCGCGGTACAGAGGATGTTCTGATATATGGGTGATGAAAGAATATGGGGTCGAACATTGTTGGACTAAGTTGATGCATGTCAATTTCCCACTCGGATTCTCCAAAATTTTTGTTAATCTGTTCCCGGTCTATTCTACCAAGAAAGGCAGACTAATAATGTTTCATCCCCAGCACTACATATACAATGTTGAAGAAGATCTCTCCTTCTGTGAGTATAGGAGTCGAGAGAGAGGACAGCTCTTATGGTTTATTACTGCAGATGTTGAGACTCTGCTTTCCCCCAACTCTCTATGCAGTAATCTTTGAGGTATTATGATTTTGTTGTTTCAGCAACTTTAATGTTCTTCTAATGAGATAAAAATCAAGTCTTTTAACTAGTCCATTTTTTCTCTTGTTTTATGTTGAGCTAGATTTTCTTATTCTTTTTGCTTCCTTGATGTTTGAACTTTGAAGACTCAAATCCAACTAGAGTCGATTCCTGGGAAGAGACATCCTTATTTTGCTGTGAAATTGAGTATGCAAGCTGAAGTTGAATGATAAGTGAGACCTGATTATTTGTTTCTAATTAGCCTCCATTGCTCCTTAGTGAGACATTTGATTTTTGCTACATGTAGAAACTTTTGCCTTTGCTACATTTTTTTTTTTGCAAATCAAACGTAAGGATAATATAGATAAAGAAATTAGTTCAAATTACAAAAAGCTGAAGTTTGGAAGTTGATAAACCTAAACATCATCCCATCAGAATTATCAAATGAGAGCAAGGGATGAAAATTATCTAAAACGGAATTAAACAAAGTACTGGATTTAGAATTAACAGCAAAATTAGCAAAGTAATCTACAGCCTGATTTCCTTCTCGATAAACAAAACATATCTTCACTACATCTAGCCGAGCAGCCCTTCGCAGAATCTCATTCTTGAGGATTGTCAGCAGGTGGGGGAGCGGCTGCTGCCTACACAACATGTTAATCACAGCAATTGAGTCAGATTCAATAATCAACTGTCGAAATTCAAGCTACATTGCCATGCCCAAACCAATGTTAATAGCTTGTAGTTCTGCCACTGTATTGGTTGTAATGCCCAAATAGTGTGAGTAAGCCCTCAAAAACATACTAGAAGAAGATCGGAAAATACCACCACAACCTGCAAATCCAGGATTCCCTCTAGAAGCCCCATCACAGTTTAGTTTTATAAAGGGAAAAGGAGGAGGGAGCCAAGTAATTGAAATTCTATTTTCTTTCAAGATGCCATATAATGGTTTAGGATTAGCAAAAGGTTTAAGAAAATATAAAATCCTATGAAAGCATTTTTCTGAGAAAGTGGCATGGTTGAAGAGAGAATCATTTCTTACAATCCAAAATTGCCAGATAACCATTGTAAGCCAACTGCTTTGATGAATCCAATTACCATCCAGGGGGAAAAAACAACCATAAGAGTTGGTATACTTTAAGAGAAGGGTAAAGTGTAGAGTTTCTGTATTCCAAAGATAAGAAAGTTTGGATCTTAGTGAATTATAAAAGGGACAAAAATTGATCATATGATTGAGAGTTTCAGGTTGAAGACAAATATGGCAATTTCCTGAGGTTAAAATCTGTCTACCATGGAGTAAATGAGCTGTAGGCAGTCTATCATGCGCAAATAGCCAAATGAAGAATTTAACCTTAGGGATAGTTCTGATTTTCCAAATGAGATGCCATGGTAATGTAGGATAGATTACTGATTTGGAGCTAATGATAAGGGAATAATATAAAGATGCAGTGGAGAAGACACCAGACTTATTAAGACCCCAAATAAGTTTATCAGTACCTAAAGAATTATCCAAAGGCCAAGCCATAATTTGTTCAACAACAATTTGAAGGTAAAATAGAAAGAACCCTACTAAGATTCCAATTTCCTGACTGCCAATCAATTAATTCCCCTAGTTTAAGATTTTCAAGATTGTTAGGGATGTTGGCCGTAATTAGTTGGCTAATAGGGGTGTTGTTGAACCATTTATCACGCCAAAAATTAATACTCATTCCATCTCCTATTCTCCAGCATAAATTGTTCCTAATTAAAGGAATACATTTTAGAAATCCTGACCAAATATAGGAGCAGCCTACTTTCATTGGAGCCTCTAACACAGTGGACTTAGGAAAGTATTTATGCTTAAGTAAGGAAGAAACTAGACTGTTGGGCGTGTTCAAAATTCTCCAGATGTTTTTAGCCACTAAAGCATAGTTAAATTCCTTAGTAGAATGAATACCTAACCCTCCTAATTGAAGAGGTAATGAGCAAATTTTCCAGTTGATTAATGGTGTTTTCTTACGAGTTCTCCCTTGATTCCATAAGAAGTTCCGCATTAAAGAATTTATATTTTTAATCACTTTTTTAGGGAAGATGAAAATGGACATCATGTAGATAGGTATAGAGGAAAAAACAGATTTAACTAAGGTTAAGCGACCGGCAAAGGAGAGAAACTTATTATACCAGGTATTAATAAGATTATCAATCCTAGTAATAAGTCCATTAAAAAGAACCTCAGTTAATCTTCCTGAATGCATTGGCATACCTAAGTACTTATCAAGAGCTGAAGAGAGAGGTATGTTAAAAAAATTGGAAACATCAGTCTTGATCTCTGGGGTAGTATTTTTAGAGAAAATAAGAGAACATTTGGAAAAATTAATGGTTTGGCCTGAGGCAGAGCAAAATTTGGCTAAGAGATCTTTAGTAGATGATAGACTCAGAGGATCTATTTTAGAAAATAAGTAGCAGTCATCAGCGTAACAAAGACTAGGTATCATGGGGCCATTCCTCGAGGCTTTAAGAGCTATAAGTTTCTTATCCTCCACAGCTTTAAGTAAAGTCTTATTAAGAAAATCAGCACATAGGATAAAAATGTAAGGAGACAGTGGATCACCTTGTCTAAGTCCACGAGTTGGGCAAATAACATCATTAATGGTATTATTAACCAATATTCTAAATGATGCGGAAGTTATATAGCTCATAATACATTTTATCCACTGATGAGGGAAGTTATAAGACTTAAGACACTGTTCAATGAAATTCCACTCTAGCTTATCATAAGCTTTAGCATAATCAAGTTTTAAAGCCATATAATAAGCTTGACTAGAATTTTTCTTGTATAAGGTATGTATGAGTTCGTTAGCCATAATAACATTGTCTGAGATAGCTCTATTAGGAATGAATGCTGCCTGATAAGGAGTAATAAGTTTTGATATTAATTTCCTCATCCTTTGAGTCATGATAGAAGTAATTACTTTATAAATGGTGTTGCAAAGGCTGATAGGACGAAAATGAGACACTTCTGATGGAGCTTGGATCTTGGGGATTAAGATTAAAAAAGTTTCATTAAGCTTCTTAAGCAAATGTCCCGAGTGAAAAAAATTCTTAACCACTGCAGTGACTGAGTCTCCTATAATTTCCCAATAATTTTAAAAAAATCCTGCATTTAGACCATCAGGTCCACAAGCTTTATTAGGGTTCATTTTCCAAATAACATTCTTAATCTCAGTATCTGAAATTGGTTTATTAAGAGATGCTATATCTTCTTCAGATAAAGTGGGAATGTTAAGATTAGAAAAGTCGAAATTAACAGGAGAAGAAGAAGAAAAGAGATTAACAAAATGGGCTTTGAAAGCTGTATTAATAAGTTGAGGATCAGAGGTCCATTCGTTGTTAACTTTTAGAACTTGGATTAAGTTATTTCTTCTTCTTTGTTTAACTTTTGCATGAAAATAAGATGTATTAGCATCTTGTTCCTTAATAAATTTGTCATTAGCTCTTTGGATCCAATATTGTTTATTCAGTTTTTCAAGTCTTTTAATTTGTTTTAACAAGTTAGCTTCATGGGTGATAATTTCATTATTGGAGGTGTGATTTATGGATTCTTGTGTATTATGAAGCTCTCTTTTTCAACACAGAAATCTTATGAGGAATATTACCATACACGTTCTTAAGCCAATCTTTTGAGTCAAAAGCTAATTTTTTACTTTTAAGAGAGAAATCAAAAGCGTAAGAACCTATTTTTGCCTCATTCCATATACTGTGGACTATGTCTCTATAATCACTTCTAGAAGACCATTGATTTTCATATCTGAATCTTTTCCTAGAATAAGTAATATTAGGACTAGAGTTAACAAAGAGTGCTGAATGATCCGAATGAATAGAGGGGATGACTTGAACTAATGAGTTAGGGAAAACACTAAACCAATCATTATTAGCCACAGCTCTGTCTAATCTTCTCCTAATGTGGGTATCCCCTAAATGTCTATTATTCCAAGTAAAGCAGGAACCCATAAAACCTAGGTCAAAAAGATTACTCTCATTTAAGCAGTCATTAAACTTATGCATGGAACGAAAAGGAATATTAAAACGACTTAGTTGTTCATGAGGAGCTGAAATACAATTAAAATCTCCTACAACTAACCAAGGAGTATTAATCGTAGTTGAAATATTGATTAGTTGGTTCCATACCTGATCATGAAGATGAGGCTGTGGATATTGATACACGGCAGTAAGTGTAAAAGGAGGATCTGGTGCATGTGAATGGAACTGTGCTGTGATCATGCGTGAAGAAGTCATGTGGCTATGGACACAAACCAAATTTGGGTCCCAAAGGAGCCAAATACCACCAGCCATACCAGTAGGGTTAGCCAAGATTCTACCATGAAAAGGGATTTGTGTTAAGATCCTATCAGCTCTAACCCGAGAAACCTTAGTCTCCATTAAAACCATAATATGAGGAGAGTATCTAGTTGTCATCGACAAAAGCTCAGACAGAAACTCATCCCTACCCGCTCCCCTAATGTTCCAAACTAATATCCTCATAAAAGCGGGAGTTATAAAGGGGTGTTGCTGGCTCTGACTCATGTTCAAAGGGTCCATTGCTAAAGCATTGTCTCTTGGGGCTTGGGTTTGAGTAGGTGGAAGCTCGTTTTCCATGACAGACAGTTTCAAGAGATAAAGATTTTCCCTTTCTGGAAGAAGCAAGTCTCTTATTGACTCGACGTCTAAATGTACCATTGGTGCATGAACTGGAATGGCAAAGATAT
Source organism: Corchorus olitorius (assembly GCA_001974825.2). NCBI lineage: Eukaryota > Viridiplantae > Streptophyta > Magnoliopsida > Malvales > Malvaceae > Corchorus > Corchorus olitorius. The sequence continues at coordinate 35,029 of AWUE01014346.1, forward strand.
GAGGAAGGTAATGTCTTGACTGAAAGATGTAGTGACCCGGGCTTGGAGTCAACATTCTGCTTCGAGACATTGCGTTTAGACGCTCTGCCTCTTCTGGGGTTTGGTGGATCCTTTGGAGTGTTAGATTTTGTAGGAGGTTTCTTAGCTAAGAATGAGAATAGAGGTTCAGTGCTTGGAGAAACAACTAAAAGGTCGTGATGCTTACTTCCGGAGTTACTTCTTGGGGGGTGGATGGGTTTGGAGGCTGTGATCTCACCGGAAAACTCCTGTGGCGGTGGCGTGGAGTGTTGGGTCGAGGAGGTGTGTTGTTCAGATCGATGGTGGGTGAGTTCATGTTGCTGGTGACTAGGAGATTGAAAGGGTTGACCATTGTTGGAAGAGTGTGGAGAAGGGTTATTAGAAGGAGTGAGAGAGGAAGGTGAGAAATTAATTTGCAGAGAAGAGGTTGTGTCTCCTTTAGATTCTGGGATAGGTTTAAATAGATTTGAAGGGTCAGTGCAAGTTGCCTTGATATGACTTTTGGGAGAGACACAAGAGGAGGCTTCAATGGTGGGAGGGGTGCATGAAGTATCCATACGTGGCAGAAGATTATCAGAGATGGATGACAAGTGGCCAGAAGAAGGTAAAGAGTCATCAAAATTGTGGAGATTTTTGGAGGATTTGGGCTGCGCAGTGATGATTATATTATGGGAAAGGGAAACAGTTGATGGGTTTGGTGTCTCGGGAGTGGAAGAAGAAAAGGCAGGGGAAGGGGAAGGAAGAGATGAGCAATCAGGGAGAGCCAGATCAGAGGGACTAATGTCAATGGCTACAGAAAACCCTATTGGGGAAGCTTGAGAGATAGAACGAGGGGAAGACAAGTCTTTAATCATTGGGCTTAGAAGAGAGTTAGCTTATTCTAGTGGTTGGGCATCAGGAATTGAAATGCTTTGGGCTTTATGAGACCTAGTAGTTGGATTCATAAGTTTAGTTGGCCCATTAGAATTATAATCTAAGTTTCGTTTAGGAATCCATGCCACGTGTGATTTAGAAGAAAATCCAGCACCTTCTAAAATAGAAGGTGAGTCATTCTTTTTCTTTGAAAAAATCTTCTCATAAACAACCGGTTTTTTGAAAAAATCTGGAATTTGGGAATTAATCTTACCTGGTTGGGAACCTGCTACAGGAATAGACTTACCGGAAGTGGTAGCATTATCTTTCTTCTTCTTGGAGTGTTTTCGGGAAACAACAATCCAATCATTATTATCCTGCTCCTCTGTTGAAACACCACAATCCTCTGGACATGGCTCCTTAACATCTGTTGAGACTTGCCTGATGATGCCAGATCACTAGATTTATTTGGTGAAGAACAATCGGAATGATCTAGGCAACCACAAGTTAAGCAAAATTGGGAAGCAACTTCATAGATTACTTTCTGTTTGAGATTCCCAATCCTTATTTATTTTGGTAAGGATTTTTGCATTCAACTTCAATACAAAGTCGAGCATAACGACCTCTGGCAACTGAACCCGTATGCACATCCATTTTGATGGGAGTACCAATCAGAGACCCTATCTTAAACAGAGTAACAGGATCATAATACTCAATAGGAAGCTCTAGTAATTGAATCCATATGGCCATCCTGTTCAAATTAGAGCTTGAAGGTTTGAAATCCGGTTGCCATCTTTGGACCATAAGATAATGATTAAAAAGGACCAAGGGCCTCCGCTAATACAGACATATAATCGGAAGAGGAAGAAAATTTGATAATAAAGCAGTTAAAACCAAGATCAATAATCTGAAAGGCTGAATGAAGTTTCCAAAGATTTTGAAGTTTAGGGCCAAGGCGGTTAAAGGACAAAGGATGACCAATCAGTTTTATGATAAGAGTATGTTTCCAGGGATTGGAAATCCTTAGTTTTTCTTCTAGGGATAAAGCTAACGATGGAACTTCTGAATTTATCTCAGCATAATCATCAGACAAAGAGAGATTCCAATCCGAATCGAAACCATCGATCCAAGATTGGAAATAAACATGTTGGGATTGGTTCAGCAATTTTTCTTTATAGGAAGGAGGGGAATTAGAAAGGTTAGGATGAGAAGATGGGGAAATATGCGTATTCAACTTACCCGAGTTCATTTGAGGGGGAGGGAGCGAATCAGAGGCTAGAGCGTTTCCCATGACCGATTTCGTAGATGGGTTCTGTAATGAA